>JASKDV010180809.1:0-12536 GCA_032466395.1 Aegires albopunctatus
GCTTTGTGATATTATTAATGTTGTTGTTTTTGTTATGGTTGTTGCTTTGTGATATTATTAATGTTGTTGTTTTTGTTGTTTTGTTTGTTTTTGTTTTGTTTTTGTTAGGTTTTTTGGGCGTTGTATTTTTTTTTTGGGGGGGGGGGAGTGGGGGGGAGGGGGGATAGAGAGTTAGGATTGGGGGGGGGGGGTGTTATTTCTGTTTTATTAATTTATTGATGTTATTTTCTATTTATTTATAATTATTTGATTTTGTTGGTTTTTGTTGTTTTGTTTTGCTTTTGTTTATTGTTGTTGATTGTTACATGTGTAGGTATCTGTGGTGATGAATGTGATGAAGGTGTCTGTTATCTTTTGCTTTTATATTCTGTTTAAGTAATCATGTAATGTCTCTCTTATTTCTACAGAAATCCCAATTGTCGATTGAAGAGAGCAGATGTGTCATTATGCAACATCCTATCTACAGGTAAGACATCATAATTAAATTAATCTTGTTTTGTTTTATTTTTATTTATTTTTTTTGTGTGTGTGTGTTGTTGTTGTTTTGTTGTTGTTTTTTTCTTTATTACGTTTTCTATTGGTGTTCTTATTGTGACGGTGCGGTCGAGTCATTGTTGAAGTCGATTTTCAAGAGTCTCTTTGCACCTACAGTATGATATTTCTAGCCTCACTCAGGTGTATAAAGATTACTTACCCTGTCTAGGGAGCTAAAGATAGTGTCTGCGTGCCATCAGTAAAGCGTTGATAATTAGTAACTGTTGATCTGCAAGACGATGAGATGGTCTGTGAAATGACTCGACTCACTCAGGTGTATAAAGATTTCTTACCCTGTCTAGGGAGCTAAAGATCGTGTATGCATGCTATCAGTAAAGCGTTGATAATCAGTAACTGTTGATCTGCAAGACGATGAGATGGTCTGTGAAATGACACGATAATGATAATTGATGTGAAGCCTGTGTCATTTTGTGAGAAAATTCAGGCTATGCAATTCGTCTTCATCTTTTATCTTATTATCGTTGTTGTTGTTGATGCTGCTGATGATGAGGATGATGATGATGATGATGATGACGACGATGATGATGGCGGTGATGATGATGATTATTATTATTGTTGTTGATATTGTTGCTGATGATTGATTCAATTGTTGTTATTTTGAAACATCCAAATGATGCAACAAATCTAGGGGTTGAAATGTTATTGATATTGATTTTCTCTGTCAATCACTTAGTGATATTACAACAAAAATAATAATAGGATGTTTTGGATAAAACAACTCGTATTAAGATCGAACGGAAATGGACGTCTATATCAGATAGAACATTTTAGAAAGGCGGGTTGATTTATTTACTTTCACGGTGAAGCACGTGCATCATGTCTTGGAAACTCAAAGCTGATATTCCATTTAGGATAATGCAATTATCCGACTTGTGCTTAGATAAGAAATCAGATCTAGGCACGTTTCTCTTTATGAAATATTCACATTAAAATAAATGAAAAAGAGAGGACAGAAACGGAAAAATATAAAATCAATATGAATATCATTAGGGATAAGCAGACACTCCTATCTTCATTATTTATTGCAGCTAGATGAAGAAGTAGAGATGCGTAGCGTTCTTCCTGAGTAGAATTGGAAATAATATTATTGATATTAAATATAGATAATGAAAAAAATATAAACACTAAGAGAAAAAGGATGAAATGCTATTTCAATAATAAGATGATTTTCGTAGTGCACATTTCAAATAAGAATAAATCAATCACGAAGATGATGCACTTAATCCTCTCTTTCACTCTTCCTCTTCCGTTTTTAAACCTAGCAATAATAAACGGGGGAAAAAAAAATCAATTACATGGATTCGACAGCTTGTGACTATAATCACGGACTACCTTTAGAAGAATATCAATGCTTGTGACTATAATCACGGTCTACTTTTAGAAGAATATCAATGCTTGTGACTATAATCACGGTCTACTTTTAGAAGAATGTCAATGCTTGTGACTATAATCACGGACTACTTTTAGAAGAATGTCAATGCTTGTGACTATAATCACGGACTACGTTTAGAAGTATATCAATGCTTGTGACTATAATCACGGTCTACTTTTAGAAGAATGTCAATGCTTATGACTATAATCACGGACTACGTTTAGAAGTATATCAATGCTTGTGACTATAATCACGGACTACTTTTAGAAGATTATCAATGCTTGTGACTATAATCATGGACTACTTTTAGAAGGATAACAATGCTTGTGACTATAATCACGGACTACTTTTAGAATGATATCAATGCGTGTGACTATAATCACGGACTACTTTTAGAAGATTATCAATGCTTGTGACTATAATCACGGACTACTTTTAGAATGATATCAATGCTTGTGACTATAATCACGGACTACTTTTAGAAGATTATCAATGCTTGTGACTATAACCACGGACAACTTTTAGAAGATTATCAATGCGTGTGACTATAATCATGGACCACTTTTAGAAGATTATCAATGCTTGTGACTATAATCATGGAGTACTTTTAGAAGAATATCAATGCTTGTGACTATAATCACGGACTACTTTTAGAAGAATATCAATATCTAAAAATAGTTGGTTTTAAATAATGTGTAAATTATTATTGTCTTTCGTAATAGTCTTATTGCTTTCAATTGACCAAGATTAATTGATGTATTTGTAGAGGGTACGGCTGGACGCTGTGAAGAGCATAATAATATTTTATAAGGAAAATAACCCCTTACAGATAAGACAAGAATCTATATAAGGAAAGAAACGAAAAAAATATAGTGATGCGTAGGGGAACGAACCTGACACCTCTACGACGGCACTGATTCGCCTTGCCCAAGAAAGAGAAAGCAATTTTCGACTCAATCAGCCTCGAATCTCTAAAAAGAGATCGAAATTAATTAAGTTTATCTAGAGCTCCCCCATCCTGAACTTGTAGTGCTATTATCGGCTGGGATGTTCCCCGCGTGCACGCACTAGATCTAATTATAAACACATGTTTGCAATCCTACATAGATCTATTGAACAACAAGCACTACATGGTGAAGATTACTAGATTAAGAGGAAAAAGAGAATACATATTGATTATTATAACAAACATAGTGCATGAATAATTTAGGCTAGGTTATACATTAAGAGAAACGTTTACCTCCTGCTTAACTGTACACTAATCTTTCATATAGTGGTCATTTAACCGAATGACATTAATTGTTTTCATTACGCATTATACACAGCGTTGTCTAATGTTAAATTTCTTTGAAATTAATGAACGCTGAACTTGAACGCTTATTTCTGACAAATCATTGACTTAGAACGATTTGTATGTTTGTCTGGAAATAGATAGAAGTAGGCCATATTTCAAACTTTTGTTTAGTAGGCGCAGTGGCGGAACTGTTAAGCCGTTGGACTTGCATGCGAATGGTGGTGGGTTCGAATCTCATTGGAAATATTATGTATAATTCTTGGGCAAGGTTATTAACACGCCTTGTCTACGTTTGAGGTGCTGTTCTTACGGCTGATGCTCGGTGATGGTTAATACCAAAAGACAAATTTCCCTTCTTGGTGGAATTTAAATTATTCATTTATTCATTTATCTATTTATTCTATTTTAGTAGGATGAGCAGGAGATTCCAAAGTGCTTAAAAATAAAAAATGACAGGTTAAAAGGTTAAAGGACAGTTTTTGACGTAAATCGGTCGGTCACTTAGACCCAAAATTTCAAAAAAGTATTATCCCATTGACTCAGATGAAAATTATCTTCTAGATATGTATTGTCATTCAAGCTATTGATACGATACGATCAAAGTGTTGATTCTCATTGAACTTGTATTCCGGAATCTTCTGCTTGTCTTGTAGCAAACTATTAACTCCATTCAAAATTTCCTAGATTATTATTCGTTTTATTAAAATCTGTTGTTTTTCATTGAAATTATCATTGTATTCCAACATTTTCAACATTCCAACATTGATTTTTTTTAAAACGTCGAATCCAATTGAAATTTTCAGAATTTTTTACGTTTCTCACGATTCGCAAGACTTGAAAATTTGGAGTTACATAGCCAGAGATGGTCCTAGCAATGTGTTCAAGTGTAACGTCTTCAAAGCTTACAAGAAGGTGAGTTGACTGAATAATAACATTGTGTGTGCTATGATAAGATAAAATGACGTCATATCCGTTCTGACACAGTAATAATTAGAAACATTTTGATATATGAAAAAACAAAGGAATCCTCACTTAGAGACAAATGTGTTATTAGAATAAACGAATCCTTCGACATTGCATTCTGCTGTGGTTATCCTTTCATTTAGTATGTTATGACAAATAAGATTTAATTCAAAGGTTGTTTTATTGTAGATACGTATTAACCAAACACGTTGAATTTATGAAATAATCAAAGAAGCATAGCCAAGATCATCATGATCATCATCGTCATCATCATCATCATCATTATGTGTCATGCTGAGTAGCGAAGACGATCATGTGTTTCCACACTTTTCGATTAAAGGTTGCTCGTATCAAGTTGTTGATGCTCTCGTCTCCCATCCTCTTTGCCATGCCATCCAACAGCTTTTCTCTCTATCTTCTTCCTCTTGTTAAAATACAAAGGAAGGAAAACCATGCAACGTTAAATATATTTCGATCGTGTCCTTCGTATGCCTCTGTCTACTTTTCTTGGTATCTATTCATTCATTTAACGTCGTTGAACATTGTACATTATGTTAGGCTATACAATGTTATTGACAATTGCACTTCAGGGATTAACATAGATAATTGGATTGATGATGTGAATTGATATTGACTTGAATTCAAAACAGTACCAAACCCCAACCAGATACCAATAGTTACTGTGACTTTCAAAGACATAAATAATCAACACGAAATACAACATGAAATCCGACCAACTGAAGACCCCCAAGAAATTCACCCTATTTCGCTTTTTCCTATATTTCCATTCCATATTTTTAATCCTTTTTGCCACCCCTATCCCCCCCCCCTCCCACCCCACCCCTTTCAAATGTATTCCATCTCCCTCTGATTGCCTTATTTACCGTAAAACCACTCCTGGCCGAGACACACCCCTTCAAGTTGTTTCCTCCCATCCATCAACCGCGCTTCCGTTCCATGAAAATATTGTGGGTTATCTCCCCTTTTTCCCTGACACCCTGGCTATTCGTAGATTTAGAATGATCAAGATGATCAAAGTCTCAGAGAAACTTGCTTTGAATGTGATCAAGGGAGACAACGAGGTGTATCAATGCCATGCCATGGGGTCTTGATAATATCCAGGTGGATGCTGGCATTACACTGTGACCCAGAGGTCCCAGGTTCGAGCCTAGTTTTCTCTTCTTCGTGGACAAGATTATATTTATCCCTATTGTCTACCTGCAGCGATGCAGTGAGTCTTAAACATGGAATATTCAGTCTTTCCTTGAAATGGACCCATAAGAATAAAATTGCCCCATCTGGGAATATTGATAAAAGGAGCTTGATTTTGTATTATATCTTTATTTTCATTTTTTTCCCATAAGTACAATTGGGCGTAAGATCTACATTTCAATGTGGCCTTTGGTTATCACTCTCTTAGGCTCTGGCCTTCTCTTCATTGTTTGTGTGACTTCATGGTCCACGGCAGCACATGGCGGCACAATTTCGAGCGGCTTAAAATTGCGCCGCGTTTCGTTTCGTTTTGTTTTGTTTTGTTTTGTTTTTGTTTATGGTTTTTGGTTTTGGTTTTAGGGATGGGGCGTGGTGTCATTTTTTTTATTTTTTTTTAATATTCAATTCTATTTCATTGTGGGGGTAAGCTTATGAATCGCGTGTTTCTCGACCTACTATGCGTAAAATAAGTAACTGGTCATAGGCAAACTTAAATTTTGTCAGCACTCTACAGGAAAGTACTTATCATAAAAGCGCGCACCGGTATACACTGAGAGAAGCTGAGAAGGATAATGGAGTGAGAATGCCAGCCAGGAAACCTCTGTAAGACGCATAAAACATGATTGTGGGGATATGTATCATACTAAAGTTTCACTATAATTTTACGACCTTGTAACGTCATGAATAAACTCACAACCTGTTGTTATTACTTACTTTGGCACAAGAAGGCGTGTCTGACAGTTAGCGTTGGTGACGTCACATAATCGTAGTCTGACCTGTATCATTCCAAAAAATGATAAAATAATAATAAATAAGTAAATTCTACTAATACATTACGAAGTGAAATTTGTCTTTTGGTTTATACTATCAAGCATCAGCCATAAATGATAAGAAGGGCGGCAAATCGTGGAAATAACCTTGCCCAAGACTTAACCATCATGGCTCCAATCAGATTCAATTCCGATACCAACGATTTATCTGTTCAGCCACCGTGCCACTGACACGCAAAAATGCAAATGTCTTGCTAACGAATCTGTTCTGCTTAGCATTTTGGTTTAGTGGTAGACATTTGGGCTGGTGATCGAGAGGTCACAGGTTCGAATCCCGGTTGGACGCGGTTTTGAGTTCTAAGGAAAGACTCTTTACATGCATTTTCTCACCGTATACAGGTGTAAAATGGGTACCTGGCTATAGGTAGAGGAACATCTTGTCAGTATGCTAGAGTGTTGCGCCTTTCATCGGATCGGACCTCCGTATGCCCCCCGGCGGGGGGGGGGGGGGGTGAGGGTTGAGAAGTACATGTATTTTGGTTTGCAATGACCTGCCAGGGAATATCTGTAAAGCGCATTTAGCACATTTAGTGGGAATGCGCCAAATAAGAACGCTGTTCTTTTTACTGTAAATATGTTAAAATGAGGTACAACGTAAATGAAGAAATGTGCAAGTAAAATTCCAAAATGGCAGTGGTCGAAACGAAGATACCTATAATGTAAATTGTTGCACTTCCCGGAAGCTTTCAATAGCAAGATATACAAAAAATCGAAAATGGTTGCAAATCCGTAACGCCATCACAAACATTACAGCTACAAATAACCTTTACCAAAACTTATCAATGATCAAACCATTCACCGATGCCCTTGAGCCTAGCCACGTTATCCATCTGTATTACCCTTCCAGCTAATCCCCTATCCTCATTGATCGGTAAGCCAAAAATACCTCAAAATACCCTCAAAATACCCCCCAAAAGTCATCGACTTCCGTTGTCTGATCACCATCGAAAATAACCGCGTCATGTTTACCCTACGGCTTTACGATTTCGTCTCTGACTAATCTGTCTATCTTCCTCATCCGCCTTTTAGAAAGCTTTCTTAGCTCATCGGCCCACTTTTGACTTTTTGGGTCCACCATCCATAAGATTTCTGACGGTAAATGGATCTTTTAGTCACCGGAAGTCAATGCGAATTCTCCGGAAGTTGAGACCAGTAGCCGAATTCGGTCTTACGGAGACTCAAAGGTTGAGTGGTTAGAAAGCCAAGTTGAGGACCGAAAGTTGCCACATTCTAATATCTCCTTGATCCCCAAGTCTTTAGAATGAAATGATATGGAATGAGAGATTCATTACAAAGGCGCCAATAGCCATCAAATAACGGTAAGCATTCGTGACGACCAGGGGCAATCACCCATATATAACATGATATCAAAAACGTGTTAAGAGACATTCCAAAGGAAACGACTCAACGTCGGACTAGCGATAAGTAGAACTAATGCCAAACCAACCACCCAAACCAACCACCTAAACCAACCACCTAAACCATTCGAACACAGTGACACCATCATCAGCGTCCTATGACTTTCTCTGTTGGGTTCAATCCTAAATCTTTACAAAGATAACCCACCACATTTCCCACAGGGGTGTATCAAATAACTCACGTTCCAAGACATACGGGATCCACCATGGTCGTTATTCTCATGAGCGTATTGATGGTTAGAATATCAAGTAGCCTCAAATACGACACGCAGAGAATTGGATACAGATTGGTATTGTGCACCCAGTGACATTGACCAACGTAGTAGTTTTAAGGATTTAAGGATTTTCTAGTTGATACTTTCGATCGATACCCCCCCCCCCCCCAACCCCTCCTCCTTCCCAGGTCCACATCTCCCGTCTATCTCTCACTCTCACTCTCTTCCTCTCTATTTCTCTATCTCTCTATCTCTCTCTTCTCGCTCTCTCTCACATACACACACTCGCACTCTCTCTCTCTCTCTCTCTCTCTCTCTTTCTCTCTCTCTCTTTCTCTCTCTCTCTGTCTCTGTCTCTCTCTCTGTGTCTCTGTCTGTCTGTCTGTCTCTCTCTCTCTCTCTCTCTCTCTCTCTCTTTCTCTCTTTCTTTCTCTCTCTCTCTCTCTCACACACACACACACACACACACATACACACACGCACACACACACGCACATCTCTCTTTCTATTTTAGTTAACATCGCGACACGTGGTTACGAAAGACAAACATTATCCATGACTTAATTAACCAACAACAGATTCTTCAAATATTGTCTCATATGAAATGAAGTCCTATAAATACCCAAACATTAACTAATAAATATAGCCAGATGCTTTTTTTTATACAGCTCACTTTTTGATAGTTATGTATCCCATCGCGATAAACTTACATGATTATAATATAACATAGATATAAATCATATATCTACTTATCAGTTTAATATTATGAGCTTTATCTAAATCTTTTGTTTTTTATTTTACTTATTTATTCATCTATTCACAATAATACGTGTATATTTTTTATTCATTCATTTATCTCTTTCTTAATTCAATGATAGACAATCATACATATTATATTATGGCGCCAGTCCTCAAAATATAATGTTACACTTCCGACGCTATTTATATCCGTTATAAACACTCTAGTAATCTGCATTTTTTCCTAATCAACTACATGTCGTATGTTCTTTATCTTTCTATCCACTGACCATCCAATTATTCACTCTATCTTTCGACTGACCACCGATTTTCCGTCCAGACTCCTTCCGGCCATTTTTCCCAATCTCCCTTCTTTTCCCAGGACATCCTTGTCCACTAATCCAATAAGGCCATTCACACGCTGTTAGCCACCCGCTGACCACCGGTCATGTTATTAACGTTCATTATCGTTCATGTAGGCTTTCTCTGTAGGATAGGATAGGCCCATAGATCTAGCAACACTAGACGATGCTCTATATTCCTCAGCTGAAACGTTATAATCAGAGTTTATGAGACAGTTGAAACAATCGTTCCTCACTCTTTATTCTCAATCAGCAGATCGAAGATTTCAATAATTCTCAATCAAGTGTAAAGGCGCTCTCTTATAGCGAGCTTCCATCGAATGTAATCAATGTATCTTACAGAGGTTTCCTGGCAAATTTTGCTTTCCTAAATCCTCTTCAACGTCCAAGGGAGCACACGCAGGTGCGATCGGATGAAAGACTCTTCTTCGTAGCATACATTGACTAGATCTGATTCTACTACTGAGTACGGTAAGAAACTAAGCGTGTAAAGAGCTTTTTCCAAGGACTATTCATTAAGCTTAATCGGAATTTTAATCATGTACCTTTCGATAACCAGTCTAAATATATTCTGATAGTTCAGTAGGAGGATAACCAGACATTCTCTCATTTCCCCTTTTTATTCACTTCTTATTTCACATTCATTCCCGTTCTCGCAGGATTTTGAAAATAGTAATATCTTGCATACGATATAAAAGAAAATCCGATTAAAATATTTTATCATCCATCCCTGAGCAAGGCTTGGAATCAAAATTAAATCCGTTATAATAAAGGCAAAGACATTGAACACATTTCTCTACCTGAAAACACAAGACCTATATATTAGACACTTTTTCACGTTTTTTTAATATCAATAGAAAGGAAAAATCACAAGTGGTGCATCGACCCAGTGACCACAGTATGTTTAAGACTAATTCAAAGACTTGCTCTGTGATTGGAAAGGAGTGAATGGTCTGCACCATGTTTGGTCCTTGGTGATACGTTTGCCGGCGGGGGCAGAGATTTCTGTCAATAAGTCGTTCGATCTATGTCGTCATCGCCTTTCTGTAATGTGATTGGTCGATTCATGTCTACGTGGATACTTAAGGAAGACCAGTTTATTACCAGTCAATTATTATCATTAAAAAGAACCCAAACAAGACGTAATTTTTATTTGAAAAATTCTCAAATGGGGATAGATCTCTTGAGAATTATGACTAAGTTGATATGTTTTAAAGTAAACTTTAAAGGTATGCTAAATATAGATTTGTTTACTCTAAGTGCCCGATTAGTTGATTCTATATTTTGGACAAATTAACTTAATGGAAATTGTAGATTATATAATACTAGCAGAGTACCCGGCGATGCCCGGGGAAGAGGACAAAATAACATATTTGTAAGTTGTAAGTGATTTTTTTTTTTTTTTTTTTGCTACTGAACCAGTGTCCCCCAAGTGAACCATGAGTGGCCTCCACATGAACCAGATCTGATGGTACAATGATGCCATTTTTAAGATACAATTAGGCCTGGTTCGAATGCAGACAGCACATGGTTCGGTTGGGTGACACTAGTTCAGATGGTGGCCCAACTCAATTGAAGAGGAACTTCATAATTAAGTACACGTAAAAAATGGGAATGGATTTTTTTGAACCTGGCAAACTGAAAACACGCTAAGATGTGGTCACTCTTCTGTATTGAAAGGTTAATAATATCAAGAAACGTTTCTTTTATTAAACAAATGAGGAATGGACACCACCGTTGACAGACTGATATCCAATGGACTACGAGTGTAGAGTACATTATCCGCTGAAGTGGATGGAGCTGAACGCCAAGTTTTTACAGAAAAATCGCTGAAGAGAAAACATTTAGAACGTTGGGAACAGATACTAATGAGAGAGATTAGAAAAGATATATCAGTTCTAAAATGCTCTAAAGGAGGTCACCTAGATTTCATTTGTTTCTTTCATTCCAATTTTGGATCGAATGTGTAGTCGAATTTTTAAATTTGTTTCGATCTATGACAAAGAATCTTCGGGGTCCACACGATGTTGTGTACAATATTCCAAAGTAAACGTGGGCATTTACTGTCGTCGGCAGACGATGAACTTTTCTAGAAAACTAGTGTTAGTGGCGGCAGAGCAAAAGATTCAAGGTTAGCCATGTTTGTGGGCCCACTATGAGAGAGGACGCTCTTACCTAGGGTTTACTTTTTTTGCTCATCGGTCGTTTCGTTTACTTTTTCAGCTAATGGGCTGGGGATTTTATCCTAAATATAAGTGCATGTACATGTAAAATTATCAAGCATTTCATTGCTGTTCATTAGAGGATCAAAACAAAGGTAAGATAGTTCTTGTATTTTAACAGTAACAAGAGGCCGCGACCTCAGCAGTAGAATAAATCAGATTTTTCTGCAAAAGAATAGTCATTACAAAATCAGTCCGTCAATGTATGCATGGATTTCTCTCACAACAACCCTTGTTATTTTTGTTGAGTCCAATGAGAGAAAAAGTCTGGATCAATGTACAACTTCGTTCTCTGCCTTACTCACCAATTGGCTGAAAGCTATCCTTGCAGCATCCACTGTCTTTGGACGATTTAGATTGTTGAAACGAAGTGGCTTGGTGTAATTGTCATTGATGTTTCTCCGCGTATAGAAGCTTTGTTCTCTTATGTGAATAGGCTTGGGGTCAAGCGTTAATCCCCTGAAGTGAAAGGTTTTAAATATGGTGTCCTCTGAATCTTGGAGAGCAGTAGATCTAGAAGTGGTGTTGACACTAGACTTTCGTGGTTTTAGAGGTTGCACAGTGGTTTTGGACCTCTGACCAAGACGATCAGAAAACGACTTCAACATTGTTTAATGGCAAGGAGCATATTCTAGGTCGCTGTTTAATTGATTCATATATATTATAATTAATATTTCTTTTTCTCTTTGATCACCATGTGTGTTTCAACTCTAATTTAATTATTTGCTCAAACTTGGTGAACTCCAACAATAAGCTCAAACCAAGTGAACATTAGCGATGATCGGGTGCATCCAAAGTAGCGAGTGTTAAAGACATCTTAACTAACACAAATAGATACCTCCGTTTTAGCCACGAAATATTTCATGATAAATTAAATAAATTCACGAAGTCGTTCAGGCCATAAATGAGGTGCATCACCTAACAACACGACAAAAATCAGTTTTTCTAAATTTTTTTAACGATAATGTTATAACTAGTTATCTTTGAACGCCCCGTGTTCCAACGAAATCTAAACTGGTAATAATGTCGTGCCTATTCCTATATTATCCCTTTAGGGTACAAGGATAGGTTTCACCCTAAACGTTTAAAAAAACTACTGCTAGATCTCAGTCCAACTGTACACACGTAGATCGTAGCGACAATAGGGTCCATATCTCTTCCTTCCCCCCCCCCTTCCTCTCTCTCTCTCTCTCTCTCTCTCTCTCCCTCTCTCTCCCTCTATCTCTCTCTTTCTCACTTTCTCTCTCCCCTTCTCTCTCTCCCCTCCTATCTCTTCTCTCCCCCCCCCCTCTCTCTCTCTCTGGCTCGTTCACTCGCTTACACACACAGGGTGTTTACACCATATCCCATCAGAG
>JASKDV010180820.1:0-12535 GCA_032466395.1 Aegires albopunctatus
TGGCTAGACGTATAGAGTAAGGCGGATAAACCAAAGGCAATAATGTCAATTTAATGAGCTTTAAACCACCCCCAGTTTATTCCAATTGATCATGGAAATATATGAACACTGTGTGTCCAGCGGTTTAGAAGATTAGCGGCAACACACAAATCCACACAAGAAGTGGGATTTATATATATAGTTGATTATTTTTATTATTATTATTATTTTTATTATTGTTATTATTATTATTATTATTATTGTTATATGATACTTTACAGCATTGCTTGCTATGATTAAACAACGCAACGTTTGAAAATTAGGACTCAATGCAAGAAATGACTAAATCCCAAATGTAGTCAGAAGTATCTAAGTTATACATGTATACTTTCTGTACTCCCTCCCCTAAGGGGGAAAAGTCTGTAAATGGCGTAAAGCTCATTGAGCACATTTGGTGGGAATGCATTATATAAGAACACTCTTTTTACAATGTCTTAGAACTTTTATTTCATTTCTTAGATTTAATTTTTAGTATGTATATTTCTTTGGTGTAATTCCCTAAACATGTATGTCTATTAACATTTACGAGCGGACATAGGTGTTTAGAGAATTACACAGATGATTTAGATTTATTAAATGGATTTGTTTTAATATTTGAGAAATTCTTATCAGATTATCATAAAACTTTTTTTTCTTATGTTATTCTCCATTCAGCTTAGCGGTGTTTGGCCGCCTTATCGTAATTGGTATGATTTCTGGCTATGAGGGAGATGATGAAGGCAGATTTGGAAAACTATCTCACATTCCAATGGAGGTAAGATTTTGTTTCACAAACTTGCAGCAAGAGAGACAAAATCAGAAATAGTTTATGCAAAAGAAATTTTCATTTTCATTTTTTATGGTGCATCTAGTGTATATTTGAAATTTACTCATTTTGGCCATTTTTTAAAATGTTAACCCATGTGTTTCAGTCACTTTAATCGTCCTATTAGATCATACTTTATTTCAGCTCTCCTGCAATTTTCTCTAATTATGATTATGTATAAGTTTATTTTTCCTTGCTGACTCACAAATTAAAGATTAGTATGATGGTCTCTGCTGTAAATTGTTTCCATTATTAGTAACCATTCTTTCAAACTTTTCCTGTAAGCAGTTAAACACTGAAAGTAATGGCCAAAGCATTGTGAACCCAGAGCAAGAGCCAATGACTTTTTATTCATAGTTAATGCTTGCTTGAACATAGGGGTCTCCCTGGCTTTAACTTTAATAAATATTAACTGAATGGATGAGCAGAGCTAAATAATTCCCAGAGGCACTTCTTATAGACTTTGAAACTGTCGTAACTTGCAAAACACTTTCTTGTGATCCTTTTTCTTTCTTCCCTAGATTTTGTTTAAGTCTGCATCCGTGAGGGGTTTCTTCCTTGTTCATTATAAACCAGACTATGCCCGTCATGTAATGACGCTAATTGATATGTACTCCAAGGGAAAACTAAAAGTTAATGTAGACAAAGGAGCTGACAAACCCTTTTTAGGTTTAGAAGGAGTTGCAGATGCTATCGATGTAAGTATTTATCACTGAAGTTAGGTTTTTATACTTCTCCTAACCCTAAGCATCAATTTTGTGATCTGGGTTAGAGTTCATTGTATTAAAAAAAATTATAAAACTGCCAAGCAAAGCCATCATGTGTAAATTAAATATTTTGATTACGAAGACAGGACTCTGAGCTTTACAGTTATTTCTGAAACTGATAAGACTAGTTGCCCACCTATAATCATTGGTGTATTTTTTAAAAAATGATTAACTTGAATTTTTTTTTTAATTCATTCTATAGCATTAGCATAGTCCAGCAATGCCTTGAACAGGCAAGCTTAAAATTAAAAGTTTAGAGCATGACCCTTACCTCTGGACCATCAATCCCTTTAAATTGAAGCACAAATATGTAAGGATCTATTATTTAAAAATCTTGTCATTAACGAAAACAATGGCTGCAGTCATATTCCGATTTTATTTTTGATCTTGGAATGTTTTCAACACTCAGTGCTATTTGATTATACAGTATAATCCACTTATATCGACATGCTTTGAGAAGTGGATTTGATGTCGATAAATAAAGATACAAAGCCAAAGAGGGAAAAACAAGGGGAGGTCAGCAGTAAAAAGACAACATTATTTTTTAACCTGATTGTAAACGTGTCTACCTTCTACTACGTGCAGTGAGAAAATGAACGTGAAGCTGATATGTAGGCCTACTCAACTACACAGTCATGTCATGTAGATCTAACTAGGTTTCTTTGTGAAGATGGGCAAACAAGAGGGGAGGGGGTCTTGGAACTACCGGTACCTTGCTAGCAACGCGAGGCGCACACTACACCACAGCAGCGCAAACTTTGCTAAACGCATGCTTGTACGGCCTGTTATGGCCGCTTGCTGAGGAAAGACGAGGCACTTGCCAGCGACGGAATGGCATGGGAATGAGAGTGGGGTTAAGGAGGTGTTGCCCATGGCATGAGATGAGCACGTCTATGACACGAGGTACTGTACTGCGTGGGGACTTTATGTAGCCTATTATTATACACTGTGTAGGCCTACATGGCCTATTAAAGCCTGGTGTGTCCATATACCTGGCAGGTATGCGGTCTTATAAAGAATTAATGTATTGACCGTTAGCTTGACATTTTCCCCCATTTATTTTTGTGGTCTTCACCATGTACCCATAGGAAGCTCGTCGATATAGCGGAGTAGGCCGAAAATACAGTCGATATAAGAGAAGTTATTAAGTAAAGATATTGAAGGAAAAATTCCATAATTGGAAATTATAATATGTCGATATATCAAAATGTTGATAAATCGTCTGTCGATATAAGTGGATTATACTGTATAAGTATCTCTGAATTTGAATATATCTGCTCTGTTTCTCCTTTACTTTTACTGCGTCTGATTGTTTTTACACCCATGAATGATTTTCGGATTAATCATCCATGTTGAGTTATTATTTTCCAATATAGAATTTCATGTGTTAATCTCGTTCCTGCTGACAGTCATCATCATCTGTTTTTTTCTTTTCCTTATTTTGCAATGAGTTATTTCAATGTTTTTTCTTCAATGTTTCTTTCATCCCAACAGTACATGTATTCAGGCAAGAACGTGGGAAAAATCGTGGTGGCCATGAATCCTAAAAGTGCTATATAGCCATTTCTTCAATAAATAAATTTCAATATTAATATTAATATTAATCAAGATTTTTTTCTTTAGGCATTGATCACATGTGAGCTCCGCCCATTTACCATCTTTTTCTTTCCTTTAACTTTAATCTATGGTAGATGAAAAGTGTTACAATTTTAGTCTCAGGTATTAGTATTAGTAAAATAAGGAGCTCAAAGCCTAATTTATCAATAAGACTGTCCCTGTACAACCCTGTAAAGATTGCTATGCCATAGATATAAAGCACTAATTTAGTGTAACTTTCATTTCGATAGGGTAAAATAATAGTGCTCCTCATAATACTACTACCATTACTATTATTACTGTTGCAAAGGGCCTGAAATGGTGCATTTTAATTTTAAAACCAACGGATGTAGAGGGCGAGGTGCATGCGTACTGCATGAATTTCAAACAGGATGTACCCTGGTTGGTCCAGGGTCCTCAACTGAGAGGAAAGAATAGGGCTAAGGGTTGAGTGGGAGTTTCTTCTTCCATCTGTACTGTCTTGCTTGTCTGTGTCAGGCTCTTTTCTACCCTCAGAGGAGGGCATAGGGACTTGTGTGCATTGCTTGACTTTAAAATACTATATCAGGGTCTCTTGATATCTAGAAGGACCAAGTACTTTTTTTTAAGGCATTAGAGAATCCTGGTTGATCCTGGTGCATGTAGGGGATTCTGTATTTTCTTTCTTTTAACTAGCCTATCATACTACTTTTTCCATGGACGCTGAGATGACTCTAGAGTTTGATAGACTCCAAATGACTAATCAAACAGGACTGTTATGATTGGATTGCAAATGACCCTGATATAGTATTTTAAAGGCATTAGAAAATCCTGGTTGATCTTTACAGTGCATGTAATGGGGATTCTGTATTTTCTTTCTTTTAACTAGCCTATCATACTACTTTTTCCATGGGCGCTGAGATGACTCTAGAGTTTGATAGACTCCAAATGACTAATCAAACAGGACTGTTATGATTGGATTGCAATTGTAATTCTGATGTTATAAAAGACAGCAAAGAACAAATCAAATATCTAGCTGGGCCTTGCATTGAAAATATGTTATGCATGTACGTATTCATAGGCATAACTTGATTGCAGGTGCTCTAGTTATTCTTGAAAATGTCTATATGTTTATCACCATATTTTTTATACCTCACCTAAACGATCATTGATTCATTGATGAGACATGATGGACATGATTATAATCACCATCACTATCATTTCATGTGTTAATCTCGTTCTTGCTGTCAGTCATCATCATCTTTATTATGCTAATCAAAATCCTCTTCAATTGTACATGTTAGTTCTTAAGTCTTTGATATTGTGACAGTTTGCAATGATAATTGGGAACCACTTGGTTTACGTTTCAAATTGAAATAAGAGATTATTCTTATTTTATAAGCTGTCTAGTACTAGTATAGTAGTAATGGATGCTTGGTCTGCAAACTGAAAAAATAAAAAATGTTAGGTACGCGACAAAGACTCTTCCTTTACACTTGTGTGTTTCTTTGCATAATCAAGTGTGAAAGTGGATTTAATATCTCAAAATCTACATTTTTATCATGATCAATTTTTCTGTCTCATGATTTATTTCATAACTCATACGTGTACTGATCAGATGATGCATGAAGCAAATCATCTTAAATTTAAATGTATGAACACGTTCTATTATGAATATAAACCATACTGTGTCGTATGGAAAACTGTGATTAAGAATCATTTTACACATTTGCATTGTGCCTTTGTTTTAAAAAACAAAATATACAGTAGAAGAAACCCCAGAAACAGCATTCCATTATTTCTGAAGTGCTATTTTATATGATTATCATTATTAGTACATGTATTTATTACGCTTTTACTTCGTTGATCAAATATTCTGTTAGTGCTTTAGTTTTATTCATCTATTTTGGAAACAAGAAACAAGAATGTCAGTTAACGATTCCCAAACAAGTTGTTAACTTTAAAAAGAGGTTTCCAATATTTCCATTGTAGAATGATAATTTTATCGGCCATATTTTGTGTTGTAAAGATTTTGTTAAAGAATGTTGATAATACAGTTAATCTATTTTTAGAATAAAATCAAGCCCTCTTAGGCTGAAAATTTGCTGGCATTAAACTTATTATTATGATCCGAATGCAAGTTTATTGGTTGGAACAAAGGATTAGAGTAAGAGCCTAATGCATGTAGGTGAACATTATTGTACTTCGTAAATTGGACTGTTCCGATAAGGCTTTTAGTTTTACCCCTCAGGGGTTCAAAATCACAACTGACTTGAATGAAGTTTGAGAATAAAAATCTGTTGATTTATGATAAGAATAATAAGATACAACATATTATGCCAAAGGGTTTATATAACAATTTAATTATAAAATATATTATTATCATAATTATTGTAATTATTGAGATATTTATAACGAGCTGACCCATCGCAGGGTTGCTTGCAATAATTAGAAAAAAAACCACAATATTAGTAATATTACTCTAATTAGGAGAAGTAGAAAAGCCTCAATGCTAGAAATGCCAAATCTAGCCAAAAGCGATATTGGTATTACTAGTATTAGTCTACACAATCACTATTTTCAACCTAGTTTTAGTGAATTTCTTAATGCAAACAAGCATCCCTTGAGAATCCCCAAAAACTTAACAAAAGGTTTATAAATCTAATTTCGATTCTCTCAGCAAAAGAGTTATGATGAGCTAGTATAGATCTAGTAGTAAATGACGTTTAGAGCTAGTATAGATCTAGTAGTAAATTACATTTAGAACTAGTAGTATAGATCTAGTAGTAAATGACGTTTAGAGCTAGTATAGATCTAGTAGTAAATGACATTTAGAGCTAGTATATAGATCTAGTAGTAAATGACGTTTAGAGCTAGTATAGATCTAGTAGTAAATGACGTTTAGAGCTAGTATAGATCTAGTAGTAAATTACATTTAGAGCTAGTATTATAGATCTAGTAGTAAATGACGTTTAGAGCTAGTATAGATCTGGTAGTAAATGACGTTTAGAGCTAGTATTATAGATCTAGTAGTAAATGACGTTTAGAGCTAGTATATATCTAGTAGTAAATGACATTTAGAGCTAGTATAGATCTAGTAGTAAATGACATTTAGAGCTAGTATAGATCTAGTAGTAAATGACGTTTAGAGCTAGTATAGATCTAGTAGTAAATGACATTTAGAGCTAGTATTATAGATCTAGTAGTAAATGACATTTAGAGCTAGTATAGATCTAGTAGTAAATGACGTTTAGAGCTAGTAGTATAGATCTAGTAGTAAATGACGTTTACCAGATCAGTACCGCCATCTGATCACTTTCGCTTTTCTTTTCGTTTTCGGCTGTCTGTCAAGAAAGAAAAGCAACACTGTTGCACAATGCAAGTTAGGCCAGCATCACTCTGACTCAACGTCACGTTGGTGAATGGACACGGGTCACACGTGCAAACAAAAGTGGTTAGCACAGAGTACCTAATTTGTTGGTTAATCTGCAAATTTTTATTCTATTAATTTTAATTTTATAACATCAAATCTCAAATATTGACTCTACACACATGCATGGCCAAGTTAAAATATATAAATCCAATTAAAAAGAGTAGATTACCCTGAATTAAATAAATTCCATGTTGAAATGTTAATAAAATATTCAAAAAAATAATAATGGCATACTGGTACACAGCCGTTACTAAACACGCAACGTCCAAGTTCAGGGCCACCAACAAGCCCTGTTATACACTGTCTTGAGGCGAAAACAGACAAAAACTTGGATTTGTAATTGTATCACCTAATTTGTATTTTTGTCTCAAACGTATTGGTTGACAGCTCTTTAATATAATTTTAATGGCACTCCTCACATAAGCAGTTGCGTCATGCTAACACGTGTGTTGACTTGACGGGAAGGAATGTGCAAGCTGATTCTTTTTGGTCCATGTCTTGTCACCCCTTGCGTTGAGTACAGCAGAGATCTGTGCTAAGCCTAGTCCTAGTATTTTTACTAGTAATTAGTAGTAAGCTGTCTTGGCGAAGGCCACCGTTTTCAAATATGTTTAAAAAATAAATGATTACAATTTATTGTTAGAGTTTGTGGGGGGACATCCCATGATTTGACACCCCACCAATAAAGATTACAAGAACAGAACAACGTAAGCGCTCCATCAAGGAATAGAAAGTTCTGTGAAATTCGTCCTATGTTGGTCTGAGGAGAAAATGGGTACGAATTCACTGCTATGCTTTTTTCTTTTTCTTTTCTTAACAAAACGATTGACAACAATGCCTCCATTTTCTCAGCCTGGCTGGGCGTGAGGGGATGACAGAACCTATGTGATCAGACAAAGTAAGGCTTGTGATGTGTCACGTGAACATGACATGTGAAAGTGAAAGGTCACATTTCTATATGAGGCTGGCCTTATAGTATAGGACTCGAGAGGTATACTGACATTTAATACAATACATTTGGCCAGTCCATTGAATCTGCCTCCCGTACGTGTATAAAGAATATAAAGGGAAACATAGATCTATATCAAAGTTATAGGTCGATAAGTGGAAAGCATGATTCTTGTCAAAAATCGCTGTAAAGAGATCGCATTAGGTCATTAAGTTTAGGCCTAGATTTTAATTTATAGATAACATTAAGTCCTAATTTGTGTAGAGAAATAGATGAGAAATAAGCAAGCCTACATAATAACATGGAGATGGGGGTGAAATTGACATACATAATATGGGAAACAAATGTCTCTGTCTATGATGAAGCAAACGTTATAGCAAAGTAAAGCACTTTTTTTTTTATCAAGGCACAATATGAATTTACAGGTATGATGAGTTCAATGTGATCCACTATTTCATGAACAGAGACAGAATGAGGTCATGGTAAATGGTAAATAAATCATGATAATCCCTCAGGGCAATAGGCCACTTTTTGACTGGCCTTGACTTTGACCTTTGACTCCCATTTGGAGGTGGTGGATTTGGGGTATTTGTGGAAATGTAAAGCCAGAAGAATCATAATGCATCCAACGACCTTTGGGTTTGTGTCTCTACAATACAACCACCAGTACAATTCAAGAAAATGTGAAGACAACCATTAAAATGTAGAATAATCAAAACAATCAGCAACTACCGTAGAAATAGAGAGAAATTACATTTTATTGTTATTTATTGTTTGATCAAACACATCAAAAAGCATTGAACATACAGTCAGTCCTCTCTAATCCAAACACCTCTGTGCTCTGCAATTTGTTCGGATTACAGTTACAGTTACAACATTTTCTGGACTAGAGAGTAACTAAGAAATAATAAGAAAAAAGTCCGTTCCCAGAAAATCATTCGGATTACGGAGGGATCCAGATTACAGAAGGCTGACCGTAATATATTTTCAAGAAATGAATGTGAATGTAGTGATAAAGTACAGTTCAAGTACAAGTCCTCCTCTTACACTTAAAAATGTTTCAGCTAAATGCCATTTTCTCAGAAAATAAAGCAATGACAAGAATTTCTCTTGAATAAGTTGTCTATTTTAAATAAAAGCCACCAACCAAAGTTTTGCTTAAACTTTTTTTTCCATTGATTTCAAGGCATTTGGAAAAATGTAATAAGTAAAATAATGTTTTACTTCTACTCATACTTTACTTTCTAGCTGCAAAATAATATGTCAACCCATTCTTGGCTTTCTGCTACATAATTAGAGAGAATATATTTCAGCATAGAACTAATAAAACTAATATTTCATTTTTGATGATAGAAATGAAAAGCCAGTTAAAATTCAAAATTTATAATGTAACTTTACTACATTAATAAAACAGAAAAAAAGATAAGCTTATCTTTTTCAACCATGATGGCATCTTGCATTGTTTAAATACATGTAGAACAAAACTCGTCCTTCATTCACATATTGAAATAGATACGCAATGAACATAATACAGATCAATTCAAAACTTTCTGCATCTATTTATGTCCAGCAGAAGTTACCTTTTTCATTTACAGAATGTACACTGTACATCATTTACAAAAATAAGAGACCTTGAAGTTGAAGCGATGATTTTACATTTCGTAATTTCAGAGTTGGAGACTTGGGATAAGACTAGGTCAAAATGTCTTTAATTTTGAAAGCAAGTGACCTTCTTTAGAAAGCTTTGTGATACCAGCTGCTAATAATACAGTGAAACAGGCTTGATTCGAATTCCGTGGGATATGATGATGACTTATAATTATCCAAGTTAAATTATGATTTATCAAAGGGAAGCAACTGGGTACAAATTATTAGACCAAGTGTCACCAAGCTGCTCGTCTTTGATCAATATTGCTAGGCTTAGGCCACCTGGCTGGTGGAATTTCAAGAATTAAATCCATATATGAAGAAATATTACATAAAAGTAAAGGATCGAGGACGAATAGCTACTTTGCACTGATAATATATGACATCGGAATTGGAGCTCAACATTCAAATGTTTCACCAGCAGCCTTGAGTACACAGCTCATGTGTTTTCAATCTGCTAGATAACAATAACAGGCCTATATTGCCTACAAACTCTCTTGGCATGAATGAGATGGTAGGTTTTCCAATAATGACAACATCCTCGTTAAGTTGGTGATTGTGATGGAGATGGATGAAGTGGCAATGTTGGTTGTGGTTGTGATGGTGGTAGATGAGGCTGTGATAATGGTGGTGATGGTGGTAGATGAGGCTGTGGTGATGGTGGCGGGTGAGGTGATTGTGATGGGTGAGGTTGAGATGGTAATCCTTGCCCCAAAGGAATTATTGGATTGGGAGCTGGTACTTGGATGGGGTTCGTTGGTGAAGGTTGCTGTGATGGCTGGTTAGAGGGACTCACACTACTACTAGCCTGCAGAATGAAAAATGATAAAGAAAAAAAAAATGAATGAGTGATCATATAGAAGACAATTGAAGAAATTGACTTTCTTTTTACTAAATTAAAAGAAGAGGTTTTGACAGCTGCAAATTTTCAAGAAAATCTTGCTCATGAGCATGTTCAACAATTAGCAAATACAATAATAAATTGATCAACAATGATGAAATATCCATACTGTCTCGTTGAAAAATGTTGAAACGATGTAAGTAATTTAAAAAAAAACAACATTTGAGAATTTCCTTTATAAGAGAATGAAATGAGAGATAAAGACATATCCATAATGATGATCGTTTAACTCAAGAATTTAAATGTCACGCCACAGTGGGACAAATTTTATTGTACAACTGAAAAGATCTACTTCAACAAATTTGTTTGTCACGCTGGGAACAAAGCAAAGATGAAAAGAGTGATAACCCAATGATAACAACCCAGAATAATGTAGTGAATATGTGGGATTTCTTTAAAAGCAGCTACAAATCTGATTGAAATACTTGCATGTAATTAATACACTGTTTATAATTTATATAATATCAATTAAACCTAAACCCTTTTCCATAATTTGATTTAAAATTCTCAGAGGATGAAACAAAAAACATAGAAGATATAATGTATGCCATAAAGTAACTACTATAGCAGTGTATTCTAACGAATATTATTAAAGCTCTTACCTGTATTGACAATTCATCAATAGGCAGAACAGAGGATGTGTTGGGAGCATCTGAATGGGAATGAGAATCGGGAACTGGGGATTTTCGTGTCAAATTGTCATTTGAATTTGAGTTGTTGCCACTGCCAGCTGCCTCTTGATTTTGAGGAGCCGAACACGATGAGTTTTCCCCTTCTGGAAGCAAATAGACGTGCACCAAATTGCCGGCACTGCTCTGTTCTTGAACCAGGAGCACTTGTGAGGATGCGCTGGTCGTCGGAATTCCCAAATGAGGGGCAACTTGAGGTAGGACATGAGATGGAAGCAGAATACCCTGCAAGGGATTGCTCCCACCCATCTCTATCTGAATTGGCACTGAACCAGGGAGGGCTTGGAGACGTGAGAAACTAGATTCACCAGTGTTACCTGTAGTGGTTAACGTATGTGTATTTGTATTTAATTGAGGGGTACAACTACTACCAGTCTGGGATTGGGTTGCATTAGTTTGTGGGACGGGATGGAGAGGAGGAGGAGGAGTCCTTTCATGTTGAGAAGGGCCAGCTCTGACATGAGGGGGTACGAACATTTTGTTCTCATTTTCCTGTGCAACAGGACCAACTCCATGAATGGAAGTGCCTGGTTTATTAGGATAATTCATATCTTTTGATGAGGATATAGTCTTGCTCTCTTTCCTCTTCTTCGATGGAGGTGTGTATGTCTTTAATTCAGTTTTTCCCTCAACCAAATTCTCTTCATCTTCCCTGTGAAGAAAAAAAAAAGGTAAGAAATATTTAGTATGAAGTGAAGCATGATCTCTATATGGAAAGCTCATCATGAGCTTGAGTGGTTAATGGGGTCAGCTTTCAATCAAAAGGCTGTAAGTTCATCACAATGGTGCTCGGTCTGCCATTGAGTCATTAGGAATGTCTCTTTACACGCATTTTCCTCATTGCACTAAAGTGTAAAAAAAGAATACCCGGTAAAGGCAGTGAAACATCGTGTCAGTATCAGAGCTACCAACCTAAGATTTGCAGAATTTGTATCCACAAAGCTACCAACCTAAGATTTGCAGAATTTGTATCCACAGAGCTACCAACCTAAGATTTGCAGAATTTGTATCCACAGAGCTACCAACCTAAGATTTGCTTAATTTGTATCCACAGAGCTACCAACCTAAGATTTTCATAATTTGTATCCACTGAGCTACCAACCTAAGATTTGCAGAATTTGTATCCACAGAGCTACCAACTTAAGATTTGCAGAATTTGTATCCACAGAGTACCTAATTTGTATTTTTCACCTGCAAATTTGTATTCTATCGACCGATGTTCACATATCGTCATACTTATTAATTTTATAACATCAAATCTCATATATTGACTCTTCTCTACTCTACATACATGCATGGTCCAGTTAAAATATATAAATCCAATTAAAAAAGAGCAGCTTACATTGAAAGATATTCCAAGTTGAAATGTTAATTTAATATTCTGATAAAATATTGGTATTGGTATACTAATGGTATTAAAATTCAAAAATGTGTAATGGTTGGCAGCTCTGCAGTATGTTGGAGGTAAGCACTGGTATTCAGATGCTCTGCTGTATTCTGCCCAAAAAGTTGAAATGGTCCTTGTGTGAAGTGGCCTGCTGGGAGGATTATTGATGTAAAGTCTGAGAGTCTCCAATGAGCAGAGATAGGTACTATAAACCAAACTTTATCTGTTATCTTATCTATAACTACAAATCCTTAAGGTGGGCGTTACCCCCTGAGGTTTTTTCGAATAAACTCGATAACCACTGAAGCTACCAGAAAACCAAAGACATCAACATTCTTGATTT
>JASKDV010180831.1:0-12534 GCA_032466395.1 Aegires albopunctatus
CTCTCTCTCTCTCTCTCTCTCTCTCTCTCCTCTCTCTCTCTCTCACTCTCTCTCTCTCACACACACATACATATACACACACACTCTCTCTCTCTCTCTCTCTCTGTCTCTCTCTCTCTCTGTCTCTCTCTCCTCTTCTCTTCTCTTCTCTTCTCTTTTCTTATCTTTCTTAATTTCTCATTCTTTCTTTCTTTTCTTCTTTCTCTCTCTCTCTCTCCTCCTCCTCTTGCTCTCCCCATCAGGAGAAAAAACGCAAATAAAAACCCAACCACCATCAACCCCCACTCCCCATCCCCTCACACATTAAAAAAAAAAGACAGGCAGGAGCGGTAACGAGGATGAACGTACATGGTACTAGGCCTACGTACTTTCTTATAACCCAAGGATAAGAACTTGCAGACATAAAGGCCTACTATGGTGGCGAAAAAAAGAATAAATGATGATAAATGATGATGATATTGATGATAAGGATAATGAAGGAATATGATATCGTCATATGGTGGGAGAGGACTTGTAATAAGATTCTTTGCAGCTGATAATTTACTACGCCTAAAAGTTGAATAAAATCCAATAATTGTTTCGAAATTCGACAAAAAGACTTACTACAAAACTGGTTTATGGAAGATGGAATTCCAGGCTGAACGATGCCTAATAAGCTTAAAAGTAGAAACAAGAACACAATCACTTACAATCTACAATCTATGGAGTCTTAATGAAAATAAATGTGAATAATACTTAAGAGTAATGATAGTATATAAAGAGGCCTACAATATATGGAGAAACGAAGAAACCAAATCAGAAGGCCATAAAGTAAATAATATGGCAAAAGGAACAAATAATTTTAGCCTACATGAAGACTATCTGTTCTAAAGGTACAATGCATTGATTCGTTATATTAATACAGTCATTTATTTTGAACTTAAGCCATAGACATAGGAGAATAAGTAACATGTCTCTGGCTTAAGCTAGATACTGTCTGGAATTTCCATCTTAAAACTAAGAAAGAAACGTAGAGAAAGTATTTTGTATCCATAAATAAATATATAGATTAGATACAAACCATTGTGTAAAAATCAGATAAGAAATACGACAACCGAATTATAAACTAACGGGATAGATTTACATGTATTATTAAATGTCATAATCATAAGAAGAATAAAAAAAAAAAGAAATAATTAATTCTAAGTACAATGTAAAAATATAAGGGAGATAACTCTAAAATTACTCGACAACTTAAAAAACTTGAAAACTGTTCCATGCTCCGTCTAGAATCTAAGATCTAGTTTCTACCTCCATTGAAAACTCACAACAAACGCTGAAGTTTAGCGACAGCCAGAAGGAGTCGGTGTGCGAGGTTTGTAATTGTATAAAATACAAATAATACATGGTTATTGTTCTAGATCTAGATCTAGATCTAGATCTAGATTGAGAAACTAGATCTATACAGTACCCAAACCATTTGTTTTGGTGATGCCTGCTTTATAATCTTATATATCTTTCTTTTACGATTTCATTTGATGTCGATGATATCTATCTAGATATCTAGATCTAGATATATCTAGATCTAGATCTAGATCTAGATTTTCCACGAATGAAGTTCGATGCACTATAGTCTCATAGTCATTTTACATTTCTTCACGCATTCATCAAAGAAAGTTTGGTTGCACAAGGCTCAAGAAAACAAGGCAGTTCAGAAGAAATTTGAGTGGACTGGAGAAAGTGAGTTGCCAGTTTGGCAAAAAAGCGGCCAAACTACATATGTACACATGTAGACCGAGCTAGGCTAGACAAAGAAAGAGAGAGAGAGAGAGAATACTGTGGTCCCTACTTTCTTCACAGTCCCGTAAAGATAGTTCTTAGGGCTAGAGGAGAGATTATGAGGGACAAGTGACAATGGAGGGAGAGATAGGGGGGAGAAGGACGGAGGGAGTGATAGAGAGGAGAAGAAGAGGGTCAGCATGATCTCTTTCTCTCTCACTCACTCTCTATCTCTCGCTCTTTCTCTATCTATCTCTGTCTATATCTGTCTCTCCCACGCTCTCTCACTCACCCACTCACTCTCTCTCCTTCACTCCCTTCCTCCCCCTCTCTAATGTAACCATCCTGACCCTGTCGCTCTCTCTCTCCCTCGCTCTCACTAGTCTCACTTACTCTCTCTTTCTCTCTCTCTCCCTCACTCTCACTAGTCTCACTTTCTCTCTCTCCCTCACTCCCGACTTCCCCCTCTCTACTCTAGCCATCCTGATGCTCTCTCTCCCTCTCTCTCCCTTTTCTCTCTCTCCCTTTTCTCTCTCTCTCTATCTCTCTCTCTCTCTCATTCACTCTCTCTTATTCACTCTCTCTCCTCCCTCTCTAATCTAACCATCCGGACCCTCTCTCTACCTCTCTCTATCTCTTTCACTCACTCTGTATCTCTCACTCTCTCATCTAACCATCTGGACCCTCTCTCTCTCTCTCACTCACTCACTCTTTATCTCTCACTCTCTCTATCTCCTCCCTCTCTAAAAAAGCGGCCAAACTACATATGTACACATGTAGGCCGAACACGCGGGCGTAGCCTTGACACGATTGAGCTAGGCTAGAGAGAGAGAAAAAGAGAGACAGAGGAAGAGCAAGGGAGAGAGAGAGCAACAGAGTCAGGATGGTTACATTAGAGAGGGTGAGGAAGGGAGTGAAGGAGAGAGAGTGAGTGAGTGAGAGACAACAATGTAGGGACCACAGTATCCGTTGAGAGCCCTAGATTCTAGATCTAGATTCTAATATGATTTGGGTTGAGATAATATCAACATTGCTCAATTTGATCTTTTTTTGCTTTCAAAAATAGAAAATCTACCAATAGTAGATTCTAGATCTACAATGATGCAAGGCATGAATTTATTTGAGTAGAAAATAGACAAAAAATGATTCTCAATCCCCTGTGTACAATGCCAAACTTTCATACACATAAATAATTAACTGCTTTTGTTTAAGACGTTGATAGCGTTAAATATTATACAGTAATTCATTGTACCAAGAAAACCCAAGTAAAGCTTTATAGTGATTATTATTTTACGGCCTATTGTGATGGAACAGCAGAAACGCTCAGGAAGGGAAATTATCACCTCCCATGGCATGACAAAAACAAGCGCACGGCGGCCTTAAATGTTTTGCACATGACCTTTGCTTCTTAAATGGAAATTTCCTTTTACTGCTTTTGATTAAAGGAAATAGATCTAGATGTAGTTTCAATTTGAGGATATTTATGATTACAGTTTGAGTTAATAAGTTTTTCCAGTGGCTTTATTATTCATTGATAAAATGACTGTATTCACTTGATCCAACAAACTAGATATTTTTCAATGAGGTGAAGACATGCTAACACCAAGGAAATGCTACTTCCCTGACGTCATGAGCTTTTCTTGGGTTAAAGGCATACATATTGAATCGAAATTTATAAGAATTATAAGATTATACTTACCCTAGCAATTTACTTTCAAAATAAATCACAGATGATTTATTGGCTGATCTGATGTTTTTCTCAGAGATATAACTCAATAATTAATTAATCTTTTTTCCTCCTTTCGTTTCTATCAGTGAACGTTGTTTGCACATTTTCTACCTGCAGAAATGAGTGAGGGGAAAGAAGATAAAGAAAAGCCGCCCAAGAATGTTGCATCTCATTTATGGGAGGTAACGTTATTTTATTATGCTTGTTCTCTGGTTTGTGTGTCCTTTTTGAATGATTTATCCATTTCCACATTGCTTCCAAGAGCTTGTGAATGAACTGCAATACACCTCAGCTTATTTAGTTTGTGCACTTTGTATCGGAATAAATCTCTGGTTTATTCATTGCTGGATGTTGAAAAATTAGATATATGATACATACATGATGTTATGGAGAGCAACGTGGAAATGATCGTATGCCCATATTATTTATAGGTCATGAAATAGTTATATTTTTATTGTCGCTGATATTCTTATAACATATAAAGTTGATGAAGTTCTCTGTTTTCGAAATTATTGAACTCCGCACTCTCTACTGGAGCAGCTAGAAAACTGCCCAGTGGAAATGCATTCTTTTTAAATTTTTTTTGAAAAGTATTTGTTTTTTGTTTGTTTTTTAATAAAATTTTAATCATACTTTTTCTGCCTATATATATGCTAAGCAATTGGAATTATATGTAGAGAGTACAACATCTATTTCATATTGTTTTTAACTCTCAGAATTTACTTGATATCACTTTAAACGATTTTTACAAATATGTATCTCTCAATAAAGAGATTCATTTTTGCAAATATTTCGAAAGTTGATTTTTTATATAATTGTTTCAAAATCTTAAAATTATAGTGAAAATCTTCACGCCAACTGGCAAGTCACATTAGGTAATATTACAGGGTTAAGGGCAATGAGTTAAAATTGATAGAAGACTAGAGGGTCGTCTGTCACAATTTCTCCATGCTTACTCCTGGTAAAAAATGAGGCCATTTGTCAGCCAGGATTCGTGGGGCACAGCGTGGTGACTGACAGGTCTTATAGTAGGGGTGTAATGTGAATGTTATTTTCTTCTAATAGTAATAGCAATAATAATTATAATAACAGTATTAATCATAAAAATAATAATACTATTTACAGTAGCTTAGATTTATCAAAAGTATTTATTAAATCCTCTTCTTGACCTCTAATGCAAAGAGAGAAAGAAAACATTAGTCTCAATCATTTTTTGATATTCAGAGTAGCATCTCTCTAAGGGCTTTTGTGTTCCTCAATTGCCATTAGTCTATGAATAGAGTTGGCCTCATACAGGCTGGCAAGAAGACTCTCTGGTCTTCTTTCTGTAGCTCGTCGGCTGATGGAGTTGGCATATTGTCCGATCAGTTTACTTCAAATTTTTAAGTTTTCATTGTAGGGCCTACGACATGTTCAGATATTAGAATTGAACTTTTAAAATAAATGGGAGTTGTTTTATGATAACCATTTCCTAAATGACATGTTCAGTAATTAGAATTGAACTTTTAAAGTAAATCAGTAGTTTGAAATCGGCATTATTTTATGACGCCCATTTACTAAATGGATCTTTGTTCATTTTTTTATATCTAAGAAATTCAAAGCCCTTGAAAAACGAACCAATGAAGTAACGCAACGATCCACTGAGAAGCGTATCAAACAACTTCAGAAACAAGTCTTAGAAACAGGTGAGAATTTTATTAACATTTGTTGTGGAAGAGGATCGTTCAGTGGATAAGGCATTCATCTGCCAAGCCAAAGGTCCCTGATTCAAACGTATGCAGGACTGAATTTGAAATCCATTTCTTTTTATTTATTTCTCCTACCTACCCTTAAGTAAGACAAGTTGTTAGAATAAAATGAGTGCCAAGTCCTATTAGAAACGGACTATAATCTAGGAGGTCCCATGTATATATCATAATATGCATGTAAAAGAAGACTTGGTTTGTTTATAAGGTAGTCTTGGAAAACCCTAATGTCTCCAAAGAAATGCAAATAAGATAAATACAATATAACGAGGAAATATTATAATAGCATTTTATCATGGATTTCTTGTCAAATTGCTCCTATGATTGATTATTGCCTCACCATCTTTTCATGAACAGTAACAATTTTGATTTCTCTCTGTGATGATTTCTTTATTGTACTTTAACTTTGTTTATATTTAGAATGTTCACATTTTTTAAAACATTTAACCACAGTGACGAAAGAATTCACGAGCGATGAAGATAAAGATGTCCTCCGTCATTATGACGTCAAGTTTGGACCGCCTGCCAACTCCTCTAAAGGAATTAACAAGAAGAGAAAAAGGAAAATTGAACTTGACAGTAGTAGCAATGAGTAGGCATCCTATTTTCTTCCACTCTTTTTCATTCAATTTTGTAAATTCATAAGTATTGTTTGTTTATGTATATATTTATATATGCCTTTCTATTCGTTGATCAAAACGCTGAAATGATAATGAGTGTAATCTTTACTGCTATTGCTGTTTTCTGCTGTCATTGTTTAAAGTCGATTTGCCTAATTAGCAATATAGCAATCCACATAGCAATTATGGACGATATGTAAAAGTGAGGAGAACAATGATACTGGTCTTGACTTTCTAATTTGTTTAAACTTTGATTTGTATGATTTATTCATACCATTATTGTGACAATATTATTTCGAATTCTCTGTTGATTATTTCACGCAGGAATGATTTAAAACTTTTTCAGATATTATTGTTAGTATTTGGCAGTTTATGCCGATGAAGGATGAGAGATCTTGAAAACAACAAATCTTAAATGAAATACCAAATCTCACCAAAGAGACTCAAGAAACAACACAACACCAAACATACAAACACACTCTTAATCCAAAACACTTAAAATGATGAAGTTTTTCACTTTTCTTTTAGTTTTCTTTTAAAGAGTAGTGATAAAAAAAATTGCAAATTTGAAAATGTCTTTTTTCAATTCTACGAGCACTGCCAATAAAGCGCCATCAGAAACAGTTGTTGGACCAGTCAAAGAGCTGACAGACTTCATGAACTTGAATGACCACCTAGTGAAAACCGACCACTCTAGACCTCCTCCTACAACTGCTTTGGAAAAGAAGATCAATTCAGCCATAAAGGAGGGGGATTTTGAAACTGCTGAAGCTCTTAGTGATCATTTATCAGAGAGAGAGGTATTACTAGTATTTTCCCCTTCATTTTTGTAGCCATACCACCCCCATATTTTAGGCTAATAAGCAATGGCAGCAGCCTAATCTTAATTAAAATATCATCATGAGGCATCACTGCTAAACAGCATGATTAAATCATTCTAAAATACGAATTAAGAAACTCAAAAAAGCTGATTGATAATCATGTTCGATAGTATCTTGGATGAAATATTCTTCTTTTTGTTCCTCTTTATTTCCCATGCTTAGAAGAAATGTGATAACGTTGAAGCATCTGCAAAAGTACTTGCCATATGCTTTTGATATATATTATTACAGGACATATTTTTTTAATTGAGAAAAGGGTGTTGTCATTATGCTGCTTATTTCTCGTTTTACCTTAAATTTATTTTTGCTTTTATTTTTATATTGTTATTTTTTCAGGCAGGAGAAAGAATTGTTTCAGCAATTGAAGGCAAGAAATTCTTGGAAGAGAAAAAGGTAAATTTATTCTACAATTGGAAAGTGCAAAAGAAGTCAATAATTTCACAAATTATATTACGGCCCCTTTCAGAGTATGAACGAGTTATGCAAATCATGCACCAATGTATGCATACATTGTAAATGAGTGTTTGGTAACACGAAGTAGCTGTGTCACCTGTCACCTGTCAGCATCACTGCTGTCGCTGCAACATTGTTGACAACCTGAATCCATTCTTCTCGGTTGTTGGTCTTATCAATCACTTCGTGCATTTTCATCCCTGTAATGTCCTTTAGATTGGAGAGATATGATACATATCTTAGTTTCCTTTTGTTTATCTCTGCATTCAGTTCCATTTGAATGTCAAGCTCTTCTAGGATACTTTTATTAGTTCTTTTCTCAGTCCATTTTACTCTGAATATTCTGCGTCTGCGATAGAACCACATTTCAGCTGCATTCAATCTGTGTATTGAACAATTATTTGACTTTTGAAAGATTTATGAATGATGGGAGACGGACAAAGAGAGAAACCTTATGTCCATCTGGAAATCACATTAAACATCAAAGAGTTGTACTTTGCTTAACAACAAAGGTATATGTTACATTGTAAACCCAAGGGAGTTTTAACTGATTCCATTAATTAGTTTTATCTGACTCTGCCAGAATTATCTCTCTTTGCATGTACCTTAATCAGGTCGTTAAAAATATTATAATTCAGGTCTTAATTTCACCTTTACTGTGACAAATTATGTATCACACTGCCCATATTGCTGCTGAACATATTGAGGTTCTACAATTAGTTGTTGTTTGATGTATTGGATTGGAATAAAACTTGAATATAACCCTTCATCTTTCGTAAGGCCGTTGACAGTGGTCGAAGGGACTATCTGGAAATAAGCAGAACCAATGAGAGTGGTCGAATGGATGGACATGTTCAGTTAACATGTTATAACTCAAAATTGGCATTTCATACCTCTAGTTTATCAGAAAGAAATTTTTTTTGACAAAAATGTATCTAACAGTAATAAATGACAAATGAAATATAGTTTAAAGGATTTTTTAATTTTTTATTTGTTGTATGTATTTGTCACTTCTGCATTAACAGTGTGGAAAAATCAGAACAACAATGATAGGGCAATTCCAACAAATGTTCTTGCTTTGAATGAAATATAAAAAGTACTGATCAAATATTTTGAGCCTTAAAATAACATTGATTTGTTAAAAAAATCTTTCGTTGAACGATATGTATCGTCAGCGTCTAGTAAATAAAGTCAAATGTAAATAGTTTTTCATGGTAAATAAGGTCAATTGTAAATAGTTTTTCATGGTAAATGTCAATTGTAAATAGTTTTTCATGGTGAATAAGGTCAAATGTAAATAGTGTGTCATGGTGAATAAGGTCAAATGTAAATAGTTTTTCATGGTAAATAAGATCAAATGTAAATAGTTTTTCAAGGTAAATAAGGTCAAATATAAATAGTTTTTAATGGTAAATAAGGTCAAATGTAAATAGTTTTTCATGGTAAATTAGGTCAAATGTAAATAGTTTTTCATGGTAAATAAAGTCACATGTAAATAGTTTTTCATGGTGAATAAGGTCAAATGTAAATAGTTTTTCATGGTAAATAAGGTCAAATGTAAATAGTTTTTCATGGTGAATAAGGTCAAATGTAAATAGTGTGTCATGGTGAGCAAGGTCAAATGTAAATAGTTTTTCATGGTAAATAAGGTCAAATGTAAATTGTTTTGCATGGTGAGTAAGGTCAAATGTAAATAGTTTTTCATGGTAAATAAGGTCAAATGTAAATTGTTTTTCATGGTAAATAAGATCAAATGTAAATTGTTTTTCATAGTAAATAAGATCAAATGTAAATTGTTTTTCATGGTAAATAAAGTCAAATGTAAATAGTTTTTCATGGTAAATAAGGTCAAATGTAAATAGTTTTTCATGGTAAATAAGGTCATATGCAAATAGTTTTTCATGGTGAATAAGGTCAAATGCAAATAGTTTTTCATGGTAAATACAGTCAAATGTAAATAGTTTTTCATGGTGAATAAGGCCAAATGTAAATAGTTTTTCATGGTGAATACGGTCACTAAAGAATGGTATTTTATGAATGTATGCCAAGTTTGGTATCTCTAGGTGCTGAAGATTTTCTTGAAAGTGTCAATATAATTTCGACCTATTTTAATTATACAATCCCCGCCAATAAGCATCACACCGGATATCGATTTTGGATAAAGTCACGGTAAATGACTGAACAGAATTTTTTTCTATGTAAAGTAAGGGGCTTCACTTAACGTCACGGGCTTCACTTAAGGTCACGGGCCATTGATGTGATTAGAAAAGATCTCAATTGAAGGCAAATTTGCTGATAGAAACAAAGTTTTTCATGATGCCAATTTGTTTATGTATGACGCCATACTTACTTTACCTACAATATTGCAGAATACTTAGTGATAATCATAGCCAAGGGTCAGATAACTAGACCGAAGCTAAACAACATTCCCCTCAAGAGGGATCAACCAATCTAAACCTTTAACTTTCCAAAAGGAAACATTCTTGTAAACCAGACAATCCTGTGCTGAAAGTGGAACAAAAAGATCGCACATCAACTTGAGGCTCCAATCCTTATGTAACGCAGGGTAATAAAAAGCAGGCTGATAAAAACATGGCTTCTCAGATGTGATTTTCTGAAGACATTGTCTGCTGTGGGCTTAAACGGCAATGGCAGGAATAGAAGGGAGAGGGGAGGGGACTTAAAAACATTCACAAGATACAACGGAGCAGGTTTTAAAACAACGTGGCTACCAACAAAAGTTAGTACATTAAGCATCGTACCGTGGGTTTAAGTTGGCACTAGTTTAGGTTTGAATAATTTTCATTCAAGGGTAAAGGAAATGAGGGGGGGAGGGGAGATATCGGTCACTGTTAAAGGATAACGTCATCACGGTTATACACTGGAATGGAGCCAATGACGCAAAGTGGCGGCCACTGTAATATAATTATAACCTTTTGTCGTTTTAGCCCATTAGGAAGTATTTATCATCACATTCTGTCACTAGCCACTGTTGTGAATAAGGCTCCATGATTATCCGGTGCACCTTCACCTTAGTGACACTCTTATTCATATTATAACCATTAGCCTTATGAAATTCTGTGTAAGGGAGTAAGTTTTGGTTTTCCATTGATTTGTTTTTTTTCAGGCTGAGGAAGAATCCTTAAAAGGAAGAAAGAAGAAAAAACTCAACTGGGGGTAAGGTTTAGTTTTCTCAACGAGAATTGCACGAGGAGATATGCATACTAGTGGGTTTCTTTGCTTTGCCGGGGGTGAAAAACATGGGAGGGTTTTTCAAACAATGACATACATGGTGCCAGCAAATGAATTTTGAAGGTTCGATTCTCATTTTCCAGTGCGACATTGTTTTGTAATCTACTTATGGGAGAGCTTGTATTTGTATATTTTTTTTAAAGATAAAATTACTTTTATTCACCCCTAGGGGAAATAATTCTTGAGGATTTATACCAAGTAAAGACCGACATTATTTAGGTGTCAGATGCATTGCAGTGCAGTGTTATTTCGGGTTGTATTGGGTTTCTTTGTTTATTTGTTTTCTGGTGAATTACTCTTTATTTTATAGTATCTAGGAAAATCAATTAATATATAATATATATATGAAACATATATATTATATATGTTTCAATTTAACTTTTTTTGTTGTTGGTTGCATTAAAATGAAAGTGTATTTTAAATCTAACCAATTCATTTATAGTTAGAGGGGAAAAATGATAAAATAGTAGGCTCTACTTAATTTTTAATATAGATGGATGAGCGCCCATGTTTCTTTATGTTTTAGCCATTAAACTCTCATAGTAAGATATGTTATCTACAACATTATCTTTGTTTCCATTGCAGGTTCCAGGAAAAACAAAGATGGGAAACCAAAGGGAATATGTGACAGATTTTTTTATTTTCTTGAGTGGGTTGGATTATGTGTTTTTCCAGTTTGATGGCGGCAGTACAATTGAAATGCATTATATTTTTCACTTGGACCATTGAGACAGACAGAAGAATACTGCACTGCTTTGCAACAGGAAAAAACAATATCTCCTTGGTTAAAGCAAAGAGGTCGAAGCAACCTCTTTTATCGTAGCTATCTCATATTTAAAAAAGGCACCCCTTGTTGACTGGGGTCGTCAGTAGTCTGCTCTACCTTTGAGCTATCGCATTGCATCAGCCATGTTTAATTGAAATTTTGCCCCAATTATCTATATACATTTCTCAAGGTTTAGAACTAATTCTAATATCTTCAATTTACGTCCTGGCATTCATCATATTGAAAAAAGCCCAAATCTTTACCAACAAGTGTATTAGAAGTATCTTGAAAATCAAATGGCAAGATAAAGTCAGAAATGAGGACCTTCTGAAAAGAACAGGACAGAAACCGATAGAAGAAGAAATTGGGCTCAGAAGCTGGCAATGGATAGGACATATGCTGAGGAAGCAAAGTAACAACATCACCAGACAATCATTGAAATGAAATCCACAGGAATGCAAGGTAGGGGTAGTCTACGTGAGACTTGGAAAAGATGTATTGACAGAGAGATCAAAGAGATGGGACTCATGTGGAACAAGTTTGAAAAGATAGCCCAAGATGGAGACAGACGGAATTCATTTGTGTGTGGCCTATACTCTGACAGGGGTGAAAGGCGATGATGATGATGATTCACCATATGTAATGTTCTTCTCTCTTATTAATGAACACAGTGATTTAACACAAATTCTGACGTAAAACATTACTAAACAATGCACTGGTTACTTAAATAGAACTAACACAAAATCATGTCTTCTCTTTCTAGAACTTGTGAGTCAACAAATTCTTTCTTTATTAAACCAAAGGAACAGCGCATAAATATTAGCCTCTGGCTGTTCTTTCTCTTGCACACCACACGCTCACACGATTCGGTTCATGCTCCTCACCTCGGCAGTTATTGCCATGAAATAAGTCAAAAGTTCTTAATGAAGACTACTTCTGATGCTGTTCTAAGTAAACTTAACAGTGCTATGATTATGATAATACAGAGCACAACATTGATGCGTATACACATGTACTTCTGATACTAAGCTTAAACTAGATATAGTTAAACACAGTAAAAATGACTACCTCTGTTTAGGGCAGGCATGGCAAGTGGACAAGACGAGACGCTATCCTTTTTGTACTGTGAGTAAATTATCTTGGGTAGCGTTAACTATTTATTTCCGAGCATTATCTGTCAGACCCTATTTATTTATAGTATAGAAATCCAAAATGGTTCTCCCCATAAATTTACCAATCAGGAGAAAATCCCTATGGCGGAAAACACTCAGAGTTCAGGAACATCTTCTTTTAGGGCCAATTTTAGCCATTTTTCAAATTCCATCAATAT
>JASKDV010180842.1:0-21784 GCA_032466395.1 Aegires albopunctatus
AATGCCCCCCCCCCCCCCCCCCCCCCCCCCCGGGGATTGAGAAGGATTTTGGATTGCATTGGCCTGCCAAGCCCTGTAAAGCGCATAGAGCACATTTAGAGGAAACGCGCTATATAAGTACGCTCTTTGCTCTTTTCTCTAATTAGAAGATCAGTAATTCAATCTTAATGGCAACGCGGTAGAGTGGTAATCTGGTCGAGAGGTTATCAGTTCCATTCCCGCTGGTGCTTGTTTGAATCAACTTTGAGTCATTACCTTTAGAAAGTCTCCTTAAACGCGTATCATTTGCACTCAGTACAAGATACAAGAAGAGTTCTTCTGTTCCCTTATCCTGTGGTAGGCAGCATAATTCTATAAATGTCATATCGGAGACGGACGATGAACTCGGAACTCCCATGTGCCTTTGAATGTGTAAAAGAAACCATCGGTGGTTGAAATTCGATAAGAGCAGGCATTTCCGGCCGCCACCCTGGCAAAATTCAATTCCTACCGTGGTCCGAGATCTAATTTAGAGAAATACCCTGCAAATGTCTCCTACTCAGACATATTGACGTTGTCTTTCCTCTGAGTAAGCAGGAAAAGTCAACATCTGAGGGGAATGAAGTGTGCCTGAGCAATCGCACTTCCCAAAAATACACTGCCCAGGCACAGCGCAACATGCTGCATCCAAACCCATGGACAGATCTGACCACAGATTATAGAGTTTACAGATAAGACAACAGCGATTTTGGAACGACTACGGCATCGCTCGACAATCTTCGGGTTGCCAACTTGGATGAGTTGTAAATAAGTATCCTTCCATTGGTAGGACGGAATCGCGAGAAACGAACGATATATTATCATATGTTTAATAACGAGCGTCCCTAGATTCAACTCAACCAATATAGCGGCTAACCACGCCCCCATTAGTCATTTTTGATGACGTATTTGCCCCTGTTGTACTAACTCTCTAATCTGTGGATATGACCGACGGAGGCCTATAAAAAGAGTAGATAGGTAGCAAAGATCCTGTCCATATGCTTGCTGGAAAGCGCTGTCGATCAGCTGTATGCTCCTTATGGAGTTAAAAAAAAAATTGGTGTGAAATGGCCAGTCGGGGCGATAACTGATGTGCGATGTTACAGGCCACAAAATACATTTTTATTATTATTATAAAGTAAAGCGCATTGAGCACATTTAGAGGAAAAGCGCTATATAAAACGCTCTTATTATTATTATTATTATTATTATTATTATTATTATCATTATTATTATTATCATCATCTTTAACTCAATTCAAGTACATGTTGTATATACTAGAAAACATCACACGGCTGTCAAGATTTGCGTTGTCGATCTCCATAAATCGATAGATTCGCGGCTTGCAGGCTACTAATTACTATCATGTCCTGTGTTCTGTGCTGTTGTCAGTCAGGGAAATATTACACATCGTAAAGTGTCGTGGTCACATATACATTTGCAGGGTTCATTTTTGATACGCGCCCCGCGACAATTGGCGCGCACAGGAACAAATTGACCAATTGCAACTTTGTATTTTGCGTCAGATGTCTCATTTGTTGAATGACAAAGGGGGACATAACATTAGAGCAACAGCAAAATTGACAACCCAGAGAGTCAGAGAGAGGTGTAAAGGTAAATTTTACAGTTTAAAATAAAACAAATGGGCAATAGTTAAAAGTGAAAAATTGCAGTTGTCGAACATAAACGAAGACACGATGGTCATGACCCATTGGTTTTACTAAAACTTTTAGAATGGATGGGTCATTTGACCCATATGAGTGTTTGGCAAAAATGAACCCAGCATTCGCTTTGAAAAAATCACTCAACTGGTAATCAAAATAAGAATGAGAAGACGAATGAAGTCGGTGTATTAAAATACCTCTATCTTGAATGAGGGTAACTTCGTTGAATAATCATCAAACCAGTCTCCTTCTCTTCTACTTCTACTCCCGCCTCCCCCTTCATCATCCCGCAAATTCAAAACCCATTCCGACCACCCCCTTCACTTTAAACCTTCCCACTGGGACAGTAGTAGGATTTTCTCGGCCAAATAATACGATGACGAAAAAGAAACCACTTATTTTAAATAACAAACTATGGGACTAGAGACATCACCAAAAATCAATAGAATAAGATTGATTGATTGCTGTTATATACAACAAAGTGGAAGAATAACACATCTTCTATTAGGATGGTCCTTTGCTGTTCTTTGGTCTACACAAAGGATTCATGCCGAAACATTCATAAATATTTCTAATTAGACAAGGTGTAATTGATAACGCCTAGCACATTATGACCATGCAGATCTACTATCTACTGCAACACATTGGAAGATGTGCTGAATTCTCCTGCTGCTTGTGTCGTTGCATCTTATCTGATACCGACGCACCAGGGATAGATATAATATATATCTACTTGGAGAGAAAATTGATTAAAGCAGGATAGCTTCTCTCATACAATTTATCTAGTATTCATATTTCCATTTCGATACGCAGGGTGTACATGTATTTCCTTTAAGATTGACTTGGACTGACCTTTCTAAATTCCAAATTAATATTGAAGAAAGTACATCAAAAACTAAGCATGATTTGTAACTAATAATTATTCATATGAACATGGTAGCACAATGCATAACATGGAATTGTTGGACTGGACACCCTCTGAAAGAAACAAAGATCTAGAAATAAAGTTGTCATATTCTTTAAAGCAATTAATGGTCAAATACATATCCTCATATAAATGAACTAAACAAAAGTAATGGAAGAACCGAATCTCGGAACTCACATAGTCAGACATTCAACATCCCTGTCTTTGAAAATGATTGCTATAGACTTTTTTTCTTCCATAGCACCGCGAGATTGTGGAATAAATTAAATCCTGATTTAAGAAGTTGCGAAAGTGTTGATAATCTCAATCATAGGCTACAATATAAAAGACTTAGATCTACATACAATTAGTTACCTAACAGAATACTAATTAATATCTAATACTTCAAATGCATTTTCCCCCTATTTTATATGAGTATTGATAGTAATACCCGACCCAGTTGAGTTTTGTCAGCTTTGTGGCACGGAGGCAGAACGGTTAAGCCGTTGGACTCGCATGCGAAAGGTCGCAGGTTCGAATCTCTTTGGAGACACCGTGTTTGACTCGTGGGCAAGGTTATTACACGAATTGTCTACGTTTGCGGCGCTGTTCTTACGGCTGACGCTCGGTGACGGTAAATACCAAATGACAATTTTCCCTTCTGGGATGAATAAAGTGGAATTTTAATTTTAATTTTTCTAATTTTTATAAAGTCACATACTTGTGCAAGATTACTTTTACCTGTTGGTCCCATCAAGGCCTATTTTCTCCTAAGGGTGTAAAAAAATTGTTAGTAACAATTTCAATGCTTCAAATCTTCCAAACGTGTGTACTCAATTATTGCATTACTTGTGCTAATTTTATAAACCAATAAAATTGCTTGTATATATATATATGAAGTAAAAAAACATATTGATTAGCAAATTAAAATTACTTTTGGGTGTAAATAGGTTCATTTATTTTAATTTTCTTCTTTTACTGAATTTTTCGCAAGGTAAATTCTGTTTTTATCTTGAATTGTTTTCGATAATTACATTGATTTAAATCATAATTGAAGGTAGAATTTTATGAAAGAGGAAATTCTAGTTTCTTCTATTCCTAGAGAACAAAACACCTTTTGAACCATTGCATTCGTAAAATTTGAGCACATAAAATATATATCCTAATGTTAGGAAGTTTCAATTGTGACAGAGTCACTCGGTCGCAATTAAAATGTTATCAATTGTAACCGAGTAGAATAGGAACTATTCTATGGAAGAAAATAGTCTAGGCATAATAATATATTAAAGCCTACTCAACTTCAAACTTCTCATTCAGTCACAAAAATCAAAATAAAGAGAGGAGTAGCCTACATCTAGGAATCAAGATCCAAAACATTATCTAGATCTATACCCAAAATAGACCTAACCAAATGCAATATAGAAACCATAACAAAAGAACAGAAGAAAAAAAACAACTAAAAACAAGATCTATGCGGAAGTTTCTGAGATACAAAATTAAGCTCTAGATCTAGATCTAGATCTAGCTTTGGACATGAACATAATAATATTATGATCAATGATGGTGCCAAAAGAAGAGTGATTTGTAGATCTATCTTGTTTTCTGCTATTTAAAAAAGAAAGACGTTTTCTTTAAAACTGCAATTTCTTGAAAATAATACAATAAATATGTCTTACAGCAGAAACAACTCTTCTCTTGAAAAGTGAAGACATGTATAACCATTGATGTATAAAGAGTTATCACCGTCAAGGTTGCTTGCAAGAATATGAAACTAACGGTAAATCAAGCTCTAATCATGAGGTTGTAGTTGCAACAGTTTACCTCTTATCGTTGGCTCAAAGTTCGATACCTTAATACAATGTAATTTTGTAAAGTTCAAGAATGCATCTTGATAAATTGAAATTTATCAATAAACAAAGGTAGAAACATTCTTCTCAAAATATCTCATATCCATACTTAATTTACGATTAAAATATGGTTCATTAGAATCTCAAATGCGGACATTTTTTTCTTCGATATCTCAGAAAGTAATCTCTTAGACTGCGAAAACTGTTTTCCTGCGATATTTCTAGCAGCAAGTGTTGGCTGGTGGAAGGGAAACGTTGTGTTCCCTATCGATGTTTACATGGAGATCTTATGGGCGTCGACGTAACCCATCGTATTAGATTTCAGGATTGAAAAAGAAACAAAACAAGTTTGTGAATGTGACCCGAGACAAATAAGCACTTTCAGGCTGGAGAAAAGATGCATGTTTGGCAACTGATTATAGTCGGTGTTTCTGTCCATTTGATTTTGTTTTACTCCATTTTCGACATCTATTTCACAACCCCACTTGTCCAGGGCATGACTCCAGTCAGTCCGCCGGGTGAACCACCAGCCAAAAGACTGGTCTTGTTTGTCACTGATGGTTTGAGAGCTGACAAATTCTTTGAGCCAGATAACAAGGGAGGTTACAGAGCTCCTTATTTAAGGTACATTGATTGAGATTTCTGTAAGTTCATTTGAAAGGAGTAGGAAGTTAATTAGGCCACAGTACATCATTATTTTATTTTCATATTGCAAAACAACTCATTCACTAACTCTTGGCGTTTTGTTTTGTTTTGTTTTTGTTGTTTTTTTGTTGTTTTTTTATGAGAGGAATAAGGAATATAAAAAAAATAATGTATTTACTTTTCAATGATTAATTAGTTAGGCGTATGTATGTTCTTTGATGTAGGTTACTTTTTGTATGTTAATATCAACTATAAAATATTTTCATTGTTAAAAAGAGATGTCATACAGCAAGAAGGAGTGTGGGGTGTATCTCATACAAGAGTACCTACGGAATCAAGACCAGGACATGTTGCATTGATCGCTGGCTTCTATGAAGATGTCAGTGCTGTTGCCAAAGGTATTTATTGCAAAATTTCTTTTCTTTTACATCTTGTAAAAAGGGGTTTCATTATCAAGCTTGAATTATTTCAAAATTATTTTTTTAATTTCTGAAAAAAGCTGAATAATTAATCATGCTATTTATATTATAATATATATTTCATATGAAATAGAAGATATTTACTTTTAATCTTTTGAGTCTTGCGGTGAATCTCACATTAAAATAAAATGGAACCTTAGATAGTATAAAAGATCTTCATAATGTTCATACTGTCAAGGCATTTAAAAAAATATTTCCTTTTTTGTTTTGCACTATCTTTCTCATGCTATTCTTTTCTCTTTTTCAGGGTGGAAAGAAAATCCTGTAGATTTTGATTCTGTTTTCAATGAAAGTCGACAAACTTGGTCATGGGGTAGTCCTGATATTCTTCCAATGTTTGCCAAAGGTATAGAGACATTCAAGTTCAGATTCCATTGCAATTGTTGTCAGTAATGCTCCCACTTATTAAATTTTTCATTATAACTAATTTACAAATTTGAAGTCTTTCAAATACTAGTCCTCTTGATTTGCTTTGGTTAGTGTAATGAGTTCACAGAGTGGAACTTTGTATTTAGAAAATTACATTGATGTCAGGCTTTGAAAGAACATTAAGAGTAATTTTTAATTTATAAATGTGACCTTGAATTTATTGTAAAAAATTAAACGAGGTACCCCTGATAGCCTGTAATGGCAACAGTTCATCAATGCTTCTGGACAATGCTCAATGCAAAGAAGAAATATATATCGATGAAGAAAAAATAAAGAGAATGACATTGAATTTTTCTTCTTCATAATATAGATACTATCATTAAGTAGCTCAATTCAAAAATTGAAAAACTAATAATCCTCAAGTCTCTTGCATCACTGACTGGATCTTTTTGATGATTGTCTTGGTAGTGTTTTAATACTCAATTATGATGTAAATTATCGAAAGGGAACATTATTGTTGTACCTCCAGGTGCGACAGGAGACCATGTACAAACAAGTTGCTATTCTACAGACCTAGAAGATTTTGCTGGTTCTGATATGACCAGGTTAGATACCTGGGTATTTGAACAAGTTCAGGTTAGTGAGAATGCTTTTATTTCTTTAATTTCTTGTTCTGTTTTGTGATGTTTGATTGTTTTGTTGTTTTTTATTGTCGGTTTTTTGGGTGTTGTTTTTTGGGGGGTTTTTTTTTTGGGGGGGGAGGGGGGGGTTAAGGGTTTTCTCTTACATGTTTTATATGGTCCCCAGAAGTATTTTAGGTCCAATACTATGGATTGTTACAATTCAAGATCATTTTAAAATAAATTCAAGTTCAGTTCACATCTATAAATATGAACATATATTATTTTGAAAGTATTGACTTAAAGCTATAATACACATACCCTTACGTTTGAAATATGATAAAGTATGAATGAAGAAAATACTGCTCTTTTTTATGCAGGAATTTTTTGAGTCTGCTTCAAGTAATTCTAGTCTGAAAGAAATGCTTCAAAAGAATAAAATTGTTTTCTTTCTTCACCTCCTTGGAATTGACACCCATGGACACTCCAACAAACCACATTCCTTGTAAGACTTTGTATCACAAATTATATTTTATTTTTTACTGAAATTCTCTTGGTCACTAAATTTCATAATGTTAATTAGGATCTAAAAATCTAGGTACCCATCATTGCATATTAGAGTCGTAAGTCATGTTGTTTTGCCCTTTATGAAAACTTTGGTAATAATAATAATATAATGATAATAATGATAATGATAATATGTTTTATTAAGCACCTTCCATCAAGATTTCAAGGTGATGCACTCTGCATTTAATGTATCACACAACAAATTATAAACCAAACACATGGAAGTATGCACTATGCAAAATATGATAATTTGGCATAGCGTTCATTGCAATTAGTTAATATCATAAATGGTGGCCAAATGGTTAAACTGTTGGACTAGCATGCAAAAGGTTGCAGGTTTGAGTCTCATTGGAGACACCGCGTTTAACTCTTGGGCAAGCTTATTTACAAAAATTGCCTGTATTTGCAGTGCTGTTCTTATGGCTGACGCTTGGTGACGTTTAATACCAAGTGACATATTTTTCTTCTGGGATAAATAAGTGGAATTTTATTTATTTTTTTAGATTGAGCATAAAGTGACTACCCTTACACTGATTCTATTTCTTCTTATCTTCTCCTTTTCTGGTTTTGTTATATCTTTTATTTTCCTTTTTCATGAATTGTTTTCATTAATATCTCCTTTGAATTGCTGTGTAAAGAGAGAGCTTTTGTTTAGGATTTAATTAGTGTATATGTGACATCAATACAATTTCCATGAGAGAATCAAATGCTCACCCTATTTTTTTCCAGGCGTCTTTCCTAATTTCTTTCTAGCCATTTTTCTCATTATCAAATTATGCCATACTCGTTTGTTTCTATTTTCTTCCTCATTAGTGAATATTTAAATAACATTAAGGTAGTGGATAAAGGCATTCAACGGATTGAGTCTCTCATAGAAAGTTTCTACCAAAACGATGGCAAAACTTCATTCATTGTAACAGCTGATCATGGCATGACAGACTGGGGTAGGTTGGATATGATGTTATTTTATGTTTAATAAATTCTTCTTATTTTTTCTTCTTTGGAATTTATTTTTCCGTTCACTTACACATTATCCATTGAATTGTTTTTATTCCTTTTAAAATGGCTTAGAGTATTATTCTATTGTTTTTATTAAAATTTGTATCATTTAGTCATTGTTACACACATGACAATACACTGTATTAGATTATCAAACTTGAAATGTATACACTAGGGATGGGCGTTAATCGATACTGACTAGTATCGAGTACTCAATCGATTAAGTGAAAAAAGTATCGAGTACTCAATCGATTTAAGGGAAAAAAGTATCGAGTACTCAATCGATTTAAGGGAAAAAAGTATAGAGTACTCAATCGATACTGGAGTCTATTTAAAAGGGAGATTACTAAGTGAACTTTTATGCCTAATATTACTGTCAGCCCTAAGGCTTACATAAGAAAAATTATTTTAGTTAACTCCCTTAGATCCGTTTTCCTCGAACTATCTGCCTGCGGGCCTTACATACATTTTCTTAGTTTTTCTTTTCATGTTTTTAAAAGTTTTTTGTTTGTTTTTACTGTTGTTGATTTTTAAAGAGTGTGGGTGGTTGGGTGGGTGGCTGTATTGCTCTTTGAGAAATTTATGTTGTAAAATTCCTGTCTTTAGCTACCTTAAGAAGTTGGTCAGAATTGTCAATAATGAGTACGAAAAGTGGAATGGGGTTAGTAATCATTGGAGGTAATGTTAAAATACTATCAGATCTTTAACTAGTTGTTGTTTTTTAACAGAACCAAATTTGTTTGTTTTGTCTTTTGAATCGTTTCAGGATCTCATGGAGCTGGTCATAGTCATGAGACATTGACGCCTTTTGTTGCATGGGGGGCTGGCATTAGAAAACCTTTAAAGGTTGACCATTGCGGCATCAACACAGATTCTTTTTGTCAAGGTGAATTACTTTTCATAACTAATTACTGAAAATTATTTTTAAAAGGAGGAAATTTAAAAGTCCCATTTATAAAGCACTCATATCTACAGAGTAATCATTGTTATAGTGCTCTACAATTGCATTATACTCCTCTGGCCAACAGTGGCACAGAACACGTTGGAAAAGACATGCAGCCTGCTTGGAGTAAATACATTTTTTTGGATGAAGATAACTCTGTCAGTGAAGCCATCAGAGTAAATTTTTATGCTCAAGGGAAAAGCACAGAAGTTGAGGCAAGATTTGACCCCATCATTTTTTATCCATAATGGCGCTTTTCAATCTGCCAATGCAGTTTCTTAATGAATGATATTGTCATCATTATGAACTGGAAATTTTCAAGATCAATTTCTTATATGATTTTGTAGATAATAAGGTTTGGTTTGGATCGTCAATCAACATTGTCCCTTTTTTCTTATTTTCAGAATGGGGATTACAGAGCTTAAAGAGAATAGATATGGAACAGGTAATATCAGTAACACCATCGACAGCCTTCATTAGAAATTTCTTTGTTTCTACATATGATATTTATTTGTAATATTCAAAAATTGTAAGCTAAGGAACTACTGTTTAAAGCCTTGAATTATTAAGCAGGCAGTCTTGGAAATCTCTTAGACTTACATTTCATTTCATAATATCAGAGTAAAATTGCTTTCACTTATCATGAATCTCTTCGTCACATTAAGGAACCACATTCTTTGTATTCTCATAAATAATTTGTACTCCCAACTGGTCTGATTCTAAGATCTACCTATACAGTAATGAGACAATAAAATCATGCGCTGCAATTTTTAAAATTATTAGTATGTTTTTAAGATGAATGATTATTTAGTTCCCTTTGCTATTTGATTAGTTTCAATTGATTTCCATACTATTGTCAGAATACAAATAAAAACCTAACTTTTCTTTATCATCCTTTTCTTTATGTATTCCATCAGGCAGACATAACACCTCTCATGTCATCTTTGCTGGGCGTCCCATTTCCTGTTAACTCTGTGGTAAATTATTTAACATTTTTAAAATATTGAATTTCTTTTACAACTATACAGATGAATAAAATTTGGTTAGTGGCCAGAGCTTGAGCCCGAGCTTTTCCCAGATTGTTTAGCTGGAAGAGGTATATGTGATGTCCAGTCACTTCAGGTCAATAAGCTAGTTTAACAATGTATTTCCAGCTTGTCTCGTAGGCAATTAGCATGAAATTTTTGTCTTTAAGATATCTTTTTTAATTCAAATTGTCCAAAAATGTTGCATATCTCTCAAATCATTTAAGACATATTATTCATGTCATCTTTTTGTTATTTTATATTTCATACACATTTTCATAGTTGTTTTTCTTGCATCAGATATAAAAATAGTCATCCTCTACTTTCATTCAATTTTTAGGGCCGCCTTCCCATTGATGCTCTAATTGCATCCGACAAACAAAAAGCAATGCTTCTGTTAGCAAATGCAGAGCAAATTCTGGCTCAGTTTCAGGTAATTTAATCCTCTTTTCTAAAATAGTTTTGATATAGATCTTTATTGGTCCATTTCTTCAGATGACGAGCAATACCTTGTATCAATACCATATCATTAACAAAATGCTTTGATAAGTTAAATTATATAAAGAAAGAGCTGATAATTTATATCATATATGTTTTAATACAGGTAAAAATGAAACAAGTGAAACAGAGGACTGTGTCTTTTACCTTTAGGCCTTTCAGGTAATGTTGAGATACAAAGGTGTAACATACATTTTCATTGAAAAACATCAACATGGTGGTAGCATCACTCTCATATCATCCATTCATGATGCTAGAGTTGTTAAAATTTTACATTTCGTTGCATCGTTTACAACAAGTGTAAATTTCATAGGGATGTGTGTATATATAATTTTGTGATTTGGAAATTTCTAAAATTTACCATCATTAGCCATCAAATTGATTTCTTGTCTAATTTCTATAATCTTATAACTTCATAAGGTTTCATTATTACTTTCCTCATAGAATTATATTTCATGTGAGGTAGAGATGTAAAATGAAATATAAAAAAGTTCTACTCTACTTTCTCCTTCTCCTCCTCCTCATCATTGTCATCATCATCATCTTCATCTTTATTATGTTTGCTTATGTTTAATTATTCATGTTTTTTAATTTCTCTATTCTCTCAGAGAGCTTTTAACAGCTGAACAGGTAAATGCTTTATATAAATCTGAATGTGTTATATATGATGTTAATCTTAAACCCAAACTGCATATTTATGTAAACAAATTCTACCATATCATAAGGTTGACTGGTGTTGACGATTTAAAATCAGGAATTTTCTCATATTTGAATTATGTTCACCACCGACACTCCCATATTTATAAAAGAAACATTGCAATTTACAGTCTGGTCTCTCTAATCCGGACTTCTGTAATCCGAACCATTTTCTGGGAACAGACTTTTTTCTTATTATTTCTTAGTCTTTCCTGCCTAATCCGGAAAATTTGGAGGTGTTTGGATTAGAGAGACCAGACTGTAATCAGATAATTCTCTTGGTTTCATTCTCCAATTATAATTCAATTGGTATTATTTCTAAGAAAACTCGTTTGTCAAAAAGGTCATCAACATAAATATATATTCTTTCAAAATAGCCATCTCTATTTTATAGGCATTGTAAAGATCTCGTCAAAGATGATCCATTTTTTTTTTCAGATTCAAGCCCTTAAACACATAAGACAGCTTATTCGTAATGGACTATTTGCTGATGCTGTGAGTAAACAGAAAAATTTCAATTTAAAAACAAAAAGAAAACTCATGTCATTGTAAGCAAAGATATTAATAATTAATAAGATGGTCTACCTCTGGTTTTCTCCTCTTTACGAGTTGAAGACAGATTGTATTATGTCCCTTGATTGCGATGACCACAATGATAGACAACCACTCTAAATCTCAGTTCTAAATGGATTGAAACACAGAGAGAAACACTTGGAGTGAAATAGAAACAGTCAATTGAAACAAAGAGGTAATCTCAGCCAATGCCTTCAGCAACAGGTTTTGTAAACAGTGCAATCCAGGAGACATCACTCTCATTTTGTCCTCACCAAAATTAATGAGTTGACCTTCTTATTAGTTATAAGCATCTTTGTAATAAGATTCATAGATGTAGGCTCTACTGATAAAAATATGAGATTGATTAAAAAATTAGTTTCTTAAATTTTACGGCACAGAGAGTCAACTTAGCAGATATAAATCTTTAAAAAAAGACAGAAAAAGAATGAAAAATGAATTTTATAAAGCAGAGATTTGAGCTTATATCTGGGAGCAAAAGTTTAACATGTAGATCAAGTTTGACAGTATTATATAACTTAGCTATTAATCCTATTTTCAGATAAATGAATCCTATATTCTCATGGAAAAAGCACTCAGAGGACTCAGATACTATCAAACATATGATCGACTCTTTCTTGGGTAAAAAGCCAGTTATATTCCTTTTGTCTTTTACTGTTTCAATACCTTACCATCATCTTTTTTTTATTAACGATTCATTTCTTTGAATTCAATGATAATTTCATTAATTTTAATATACTTAAGATGTCTCATTCTGGTCACATGTTGAAATAACTTTGCATTAAGCCGTTGTAAGTTTTCAGTATCATGGTGCTAAAATGTTCCCATATTCATTGCTGTATACCAGTGGCATAGGGTAGTAGAATTTCAATTATTCTTGCAATAAAACATAATGTGGTAGAATATCTAGGGTTTCATTGCCAACCATACTTTTGCCAAAAATGAATAGAGATTGAGAATCAATTTTTTCCAGAGTCAATTAGGAGGCCCATCAGAAAATTTGCCAGTTTAGAACTTTTGCTCGGGTAGCCCAATATTCTGCTGATTGTACGATTTAACCTAAAGCTTCTATTATTATGTCTGATGTTTCACTCCTCGTCATAGAAATAACTTTTTACCGTCTTATTAGATATTTCAGTAATTTTCTATTTTCATTTTTTACATTAAATAATTAATTCCCTTTTATTTCTCCCTCAGAGTAAGCATTGCTCTTGGTTTTGCTGGATGGATGATGTACATTCTCTTCATGGTTGTTAAGGAGCACACAGCATTCCATAAAATCAAGTCCAATGTCACATGGATTCACCACTATACTCCTCATGTATTTGCCATTGCTGGCATTGTAGTTTTCCTCCTCCTCTATAGTAAGTTTAGTTGGGATTTTTTATCTATGTGCTCCTCTTGAATACCTGTGCAAATCATTTCTACCCAAGATATGAATGACTCTTTCACTTATTCCCATGACCAATAGACAGTAGACTTGCGGGATGCAAACTTAAATATTCTGTGCAACTCTTCTTGGTCAGTGTTCTATTATAGGAGTTCATTCAGACTCAATCCAGTCCAATCTTTGATGTTGTCTTGCTAAAGTCCTTCTTTCATCCTTGTCTCCTCTTCCCTTCACCTGCACTCTTTATAACCATCTTGCAAATCATTGCATTGACTATCGTGACGGACAATGTGTCCAAACCATAAAAATTTTCTTCTTTTAAGTTTTGCCAATAATGGCGCTTATCTTCCTTTCCTGCTCTTTCCTCCGCTTCTTCCTTCACATCTCTGTTTGTTTGTGTTTTAGATAATATGATGCTCTTAGGGGTTTACAACTTTAGAAGAGTGTTTTAAATTTGAATAAGAGAATGAATTTTGGGAGGAGTGAAAATGCTTTCAAATGTTTGGAAGTATTTGATAGATGTATGAAAATTCTTGCATCAATTGTTGAATTTTGAGTAGCTGAAGTAAAGTGATGTTGATTATGTCTGAAAAAGAGTTCTAGAGACGCATGTGAACTGTAACAAAAATAGAGGGGACGACCTGAAAGGAAATGGATCAATTGTTTAAGCATGGACAAAAGAAAGGAGATTTTTAGAAAATGATGCAATGGAATAAGAGTTATAGAAAAATGGATATTTGCTTTGGCAGTTTATGTAAGTTGCAGGATAGGTTGAGAGAAGATAACAGTCGCTTTTTATTTACTGTAGAAAAAGATGATCCTGATGCATTTCCTTTCTTTCCACAGTCCAGTCATTACCTGTAATGTGTTACCTGTATTGTCTCATGCCTGTCTTTCTATGGTACAAGACGGCAGAAGGGTAAGGCACTGATTTGTTATTGGGAGATAAATCTTGATTGAAATACAGATTTAGGTGCTTTTATTGAGTAGAATCTTTCTGGCAGACTTTTTCATTCCAGACTTGTTCCCAACTCCCCAAGGAATATACAGAAAGGCATTTCTCTTTAGCATACTGGAAAGAACTCACATGTGACATTAGAAGCATCCACATTATATAAAATCTGAAGGATAATTTTCATTTTAATACATTAACCTGCAATTTTATATGATAAGCGTTTTAGTTACAGATTTAGCTTTTATTGTTTCAATGTACGGATAATGTGATAACTTTGTTTGATTATGTAATTTTTTTTATCCATGATATTTCTTATTACATATAGTATTGTTTTAATGCTCTGCATGATATGAATGAGTGTGACATATTGTGTATCTAATTTATTATGAATGTAAACAACACGGCTATTTCCAATGTAATTATTGATTATTTAACATATAAACATAAACATATACATAAGCAAGCATCTTATTTAAGGGATTGTTAACTGGATCTATTTGGAATTGTCTTCCAGAGGCTTGGTAAAATAATGATACAGTGATGAATTAGATCTTGATTCTGCCTTGTAGCAAAGATTCAAGAATTGGTCACAAATTGGAATTTACTCCCCTAAAACAATTTTCTTTCGTCTCATCATGCAGCTTTGGTCCAATCCTATCAGCATTGAAGCATACCAAAGAAAAAGGTTGGATGACAGAACTAATCGTGTCACTCATATTTTGTATCATTAGTCTAGAAATCATTGTAAGTCAATTTCATTTTATTTTATACTTTTCCTTAAAGATGCCATTTTTAAAAATTTATTTTTTCAAAAAATATTTGATTCTTTTTTCAAAGGTTTTACAAAACATAAATGTGAAAAAATCATTACACGAGAGAGAAGCATTAGCATAAAAAACATTAATATGCATAATAATAAGATGTAAATGACAATGACGCTTATGATAGTGACAACATAGATAGAAACAATAAGAATAGGATAAACAATGGTAATTAAACCAATGTTATAATGAGATACCATTCTTTTTTTCAGAACCATATTTCTGCTATTTTTTTTACACTATATCCTTCTTAAGCATTTTGTTTCTGCATTTTTGTTTCATCCATTTTTCTGCAGTAGTTTAACTCTATGAGTTAAGGATGCATAAGATACAATTTAATTTTCACATTCGAAAATGAGAGATCTACTCACGAGGGCTGAACAGAAAAATTGCTGGATTCACCAGCAAAAGGTCATAATTCGAATCTCATAAGCAACATCGTCGTTAACTCTTGGGCAAGGTTATTTATCCCAATTGCCTAGATGGTGGTGCTGTTCTTGCGATTAAGCCTCAGTGATGGTTTAAACCAAATGACAAATTTCCAATTAAGGAATGTATCAGTGGATATTATTTTTCTTTTTTCTTTTTTTTTTTTCTTCTTCTTCTTCAATCTAAATCTGAGCCTCAAATAGAATGAATTAAACAATATGTTTGTTTTTTTCTATTGATGTTCCATTTCACAGTAAACTTATAAAGAAAAATTCTTATCTTTTTCTTTTCTCAATTCACTCTAGATACTCAGCTTCTACTACAGAGAGTTGTTGTCATTAGGCTTGCTGGTCATGTCACTTTGGCCCTTGTCTCTGTCCTGGCACGAAGGACAATCATTACGCCACCTTTCATCTTGTAAAATTGGATGGATATTCAGTTGCATTCTTGTTTCAATTTTTCCGCTGATGCCAGTAGTTGGAAAGGACACTCATTACGATTGGTTGTAAGTGATTCATATGTTATTGGGTTGTGTCCCAATTTTCTTGCCATCAAACATTAAAGGAAATAAGTTAAATCAAGAACTTAAACTAAGTATAAAATAAAATTGATTTAAAATTGATTAATGAAATTAATTGAATTTAACGTAACATTTCATTTCATTTATGATTTTTATTGGCAAATTCTCTATAAATATAGTTATTTTTTCCATTAACCCTTAACGGGCAGGCATCGTATCATGCGGTTCGAATTTTTTTACAGGGGTGTTGCACAGAGAACCATGAAAAATTGGTTTTCTTTGTTGTTCTTTTGATGTCTGACCGGCTATTCTGAAAAATTACATTGCCTATCACTTAGCCCCGCCCTTGCACTCCTGCCATAAGCCCAATATTTAGGCCTCCTCATGGTCAATTCTCTTGTTTCAACTAAATTTTATGCCTATCACTGAATGGATAAAAGAAAAATTGTAACCTATCAGAGAATACTGAGCTGGTCTCTTGCCCTGCTGGTCAGGGTTTGCTATTCTCAAGAGTGACGCAACATTACGCTCACATGCTCGTAAGGCGTCATGAGAAGGGTGAATATATTATCAAGCCGACGGAATCATGCAGAAAAAACGAATACTGCTAAATTGCTTTTTCAAAAGCGAAAATAAGTTCATTAGTTTCAGGTCATCAAGACAAGTAAAATGGTACCAAAATCTATAAAATTGGTCAAGAAATAGCGGAAATAACTAATTATCATGAAATTCGAGCTACCACATAATATTCAATTTTTTTTTATTATCACAGAAATGTTATTTTCCATTGGATTTTGGCGGGAGTTGGACTGTTTTCATTATCATCATCAAAGGAAGTCCTATAGACATGTGAAAAATTCAGCGCAACAAGTTTGACTAATTTGTATTTGAGTTTCAAAATCATCAAAGGTGTGAAGTGACGTCTTCCCCAAGTTTTCTTATTACCGCTAAATCCGGTTGCCCGTCTCTCATTGGTCAAAGGCAACAGCTAGGTGTTAGGCCTGCAAATCGCCTTGGGCGAAACCAGGGACGACCATGCTCAGGCATGACACAACGTTACGTGATGACTGAATAAATTACAAAGCCAAGAGAGTTACCCGTAAAATGAAAAAAACATTTTTTTTTAAATAAGTTAAACTAGGTTCATTAGTTTCAGCTCATCAAGACAAGTAAAATGATGCCCAAATCTACAAAATCGACCGACAAATAATGGAAATATAAAACAATGACAAAATTGTTGTCGATTTACTTCAATTTTTTTCCTATCACAAAAACATTATTTTCCATCCGATTTTAGCTAGAATTAGATGATTATCGTTATTATTTTCTATAGAAATTATATAGACATTAGAGTAATTCAACCCAACATCTTTGACAATAATTTGTTTAGAAAGTAGCACTGCCATCAAAGGTGTGACTTTTATGATAAAGACTAGTTGGCAGACCTCACCAGAACAGCGTAATCTTCGTCCAGACTTCAAAGATTTTAGTACCAACAATTCCAGTGCCGTGATTGGACGATCTGAATCTCATTAGTAATGATATGCAAAAATTTCAGATCCACAATCTGGTCTGAAAATACCCGAAAGCTTCGTCCGACAAGGGTTAAAGAGCTAATTCTGTTCTCTGTTCACAGATTTTTAAGTGGAATTCTGGCATTGCTTCTTGGTGCTATGGTTCTAATCAGGTATTATTGAAATGTTTATTAAGTAAAGAAACTTTAAGCAGGCCGTAAATCATGTCGTCAGTGTCACAAGCATTATGCGTAAGTCCAAAAGCTGAGAGTTTGACTTAAGTGCAATGCTTGTGACAGCAACGATGTATGAATTGTTGGTTATTTGGTCTAATGGTGTCTGATGCTTCTTCTTTCTTCAAATATTCCAGTAGCTCTTGGACTTAGTAGTTTTCAATTCCTTAATGCCAAGTGGATGTTAACAAACATGGTTTTGTTTTGATTTTTTTTTTGTTGATTTTTTTATTGGAGGTTGGGGGGCTGTGAACTAGGAATACTATAGAAGGTATCTTTTCTTTTTTTCACTTATGCTGATATTTTGATATTTTAACGTAACAATTACCTTCTCATTGACCTTCATGTAAATCTTAATATCTTTTGTTTAACCCTTTTTCTACATTGTTCGAGTCTCCCTCAGGGTAGTGAAATCACCATACTGCATATACCCCAAGGGAGACTTAGGATTATGTCTATTTCGTGAACAAATCTCCCACACACATAGTGGTTAGCTGTGCACAGTGAAGGGGTTAAGAGAATTTTATAGAAAAAAACAATTCTGATTCCTTTAAATTTTTCTGTTAACTTATTTTAAGTTTATATCAAATTTTCATATATATATATATGTTTTTAATTACAGATTCCCTTTTAACATGTCCAGCACAACAAAACGGTTGTACATATTCCAGGTAAATCATGAATTTAATCTTCATAATAGCTGTACACCCATAATATTTTTATTTGATTCATTTGTATCTGATTTCTACTTTTTGATTTTCTTTTCATTTATGAAAAGGTGAGTCCAATAGTACATTTTGATATGAACGAACATTTTGTCCCTTGTTTTCTTGATCGCATTAATGGTTTTCTTTACAAAATGTTTTGTACTATTGCTGATTTATATTCCAAGCAGATTTTGTGAAACTTTCAATGCTGATCAACTATAAATTATAAATAAATATATATAATATAATTGTAAGTTAAAATTATATAATATATAAATTGCATCACATAGATGTAACATTTTTGTGAAATTGATTTTGAGAATATGTGAAGTTAACGTTTGGCTTATTTTTATTTTTTATGGAACTAACTAAATGTTATATCATAGAGATACATTTAACGTTCAAGTTTGTTTTGTAATCATTTTAACAACTCATTATTTTTTGTGAAAGCTTACTCTAGTGTGTGTTGCTATAGCAACTGTTATGTCGTCTTCAAGAAGCATTGGGATGAAACAAGGTTTGCCTCTGATCTGCCAGATAATCAGTTGGACAGTTTTAGGTAAGAGAAGAAAAATATCATCTTTGACAGTCATCATTTGCTGTTAATAACATTTTTAAAAACCTTTTCAAGTAAAAGAATAAACAGTATTTTTGAAGGTTGAAGAGTTCATTGTACAGCGGTCTTTGCCATCTAACCCACTGCCTAACATTCCAATCCATTTGAGAAACTTTGATGCCCTCAGCAACAGAAATTTCACTCCATAAACTCACCCCCTCAAGAACCTGCTCCATACATAAAATGTGGCTAAAAACATAGTATTGGTGGTGTGAAATGATGAATAATTTTTGCCTCATGAAAAACTGTCCAGAGGTCACACATCTGATCCTTAGTTCATGGCTGTATGTTGACCACAGATTCCCACCCACTCATTGTCCATTTGACAAATTGTCTACCTTGATTAGCTTCTTTCATTGGTTAATATGAGCAGTACCCTTATGGTGCGTCTCGTCTCCTCTGTTGTCTATTCACTGCAAAGACCAACCAATTGCCCATCTGGTCATAAGTCTTCTTTTTTTTTTTTAATGCAATTTTATGCTCCTTTCTCATTTGTAAACATTAGCAACTGATATCACGAGATTGAATGACATTTCCTTCCATTCTTGAACCATTATTTATTTCAACAATTTGCCAAAAGCTGTCTGCAATAACTCTTGCCTACATGCTAAAGTTTGAACACAATTTCCTAAATATCTTGAGTACCTATAAGTAAAATCATTTTTAATTGTTACCTTATCCAAATGATCAGGTTCTTAGGCAAAGATCAATGCACTTTACAAATTGTTTACTTACTTATCTGATCCAACGGCATTCTCAGCTTGTGCCCTTTAGCCAGTAAATAAGGCATAAAACTTACAGGTTTTCCCTAGAAGTTCTGTTTAGGCCTACCGAGTGGGAGCAGATAGCTCAGTGGTTAAGGCGCTTGCCTACCAAGCCAAAGATTCCTGGTTCAAACCTGTGCAGGCTTGAATTTGAAATCCAAATTTTTTACGGTTCCCTTCTGCCCCCTATCCTTAAGTTGCTAGGATAAAGAGTGCCAAGTCCTATCGGAGACGGACTATAATATCAGAGGTCCCATTGTATATTATAAGCATGTGAAAGAACCCTTGGCTGTTTACAAGGCAGTCTAGGAAATCCCTGATATCGCCAAAGTAGTGGACATGGGTATGTTTAATACAACAACAACAACAATAGGCCTACTGTACTTCTTTTTATCAGTAATATTTTGTCAATGGTAACAGAGCTGGTTCATTTATTTTTACTACTCATTTATGCATATTTGTAATGTAGCATCATGCTCAGGTTTTCAACCTGGTGGCACAGAGACAAACAAAATTTGGGATATATTTGCTTTAGGGTACTTTACTATTACTATGCATTTGGTAATAATTAATAAGAGGAAAACTCTCCTTTTGCTTTCAGGCCTTTCTATTATCCTGCCATCGTTAAGCCATACGACAATCCTAGACAGACTCTTCTCCCTGTCCTTGTCATTTCTAGCCCCATACCTGTTGCTGAGTATTGGGTATCCTTTTTGCTTTAGCTTGTTATCAGTTATCAATAATGATTTTCTATGCGGTTATGCGGTATATATATATATAAAGCCACCATTAAGTTTTAACAACACTATTATGGCAAAAATTACTGAATAAAACTCACCCAAAGGGACGGCAAGATAAGACCTTTGTGAATACATGCCTAAGGAAGATTCCTAAGATCAAGTGGGAGGACAAGATAAGGAGCAAAGAAGTATGAAAAAGAGCAGAGCAAATAACCATGGAAGAAGAGCTGTGAAAACGAAGATGGAGGTTGATAGGACAAGCCGTAAGGATAATCATCAAGCAACACCACCAGGCAAGCTTTGCATTGGAACCATCAGGGCGCTGAAGGGGTAGGCTGAAGGGAACGTGGAGAAGATGTATGGAAAGAGCCGTGGCCTATATCCTAATAGGGGTGATGGGCAATGAAGATGAAAGGGACAGAACAGAATGATGATACATTTCAATTATGACAAATCTTCATCACGTTAGGGACATTGTTTAGAAATTGGACATCTAGTTATCTTTTCCATTATTTTTGACTTGATTAAATCACCGCTATAAGGGAAGGGAAGTTGGCTTATAACTGACAGATAGGGGGTTCAAATCTTGCAAGTATTTTGTCTTATGTTGAGGTTTTGGGTAAGACCAAGTTTACCAAGCAATTCCTTATCTCACTCTGTCGGATAATCATTACCTAAACTACTGAGCAGCAAATATTGTATCACCCATTTTTCTTGTCCAGTTCATGCTTTTTCGTCACATACACGTCTCGAGTAATTGTAATTATTTGCTTTAGAAAATGAACTGCAGAAATTTTTCAACAGATGCAGACTTATTCTTGTTTTAATTCAATGATTTTGGAAATAGAAATTTTCCTTAGTAAAATGTCCAGATATGAAGTATTTTTCTTTCTTGCCTTGTCATGTCTCCTTTATTTCTGGCTGAAGTCAGAAGCTGAAGAGAAGAAAGTTGCTAGTCTCAAGGTAAGAACTAATTGAAGTATTGGTCTTTATTGTTATTAGATTTGTCCTTAGTATTAGCAGAACATTGGCCATGTTACTGGTTGAGCACCTCTGGTTTAAGGCATCTTAAAAACATCTACTGTAAAATTATTATCCCATGTAAATCTTTTTTTCTTTCTTTGATCATTATTTTTTCTCTCACTTCATTTTAAAGATATACAATTTTCTCATATATATCGACGGTGACAGTCGCAAACCGTTTAAGTCCGAAAAAAGATCAAGTTCTAATTTTGTCTCAATGTTTAC
>JASKDV010180843.1:0-12534 GCA_032466395.1 Aegires albopunctatus
AAAACTGACTTCCAGCTTTGGTCTGCAGAGCCACATATGCTGTCAACATAGACATTGTCATCATCAGCTGCAGATGGGGAGGTCTCTCACCACCAAATCCAAAGCGACCACTGCCTTTGAAGAAGTCAGGAGACGGCGTCACACTGAAGCAAGGGACTAATGTCATAGGGCAGCATTCTCGTCTGTCCAAAAAACTGACTTCCAGCTTTGGTCTGCAGAGCCACATATGCTGTCAACATAGACATTGTCATCATCAGCTGCAGATGGACTACCGCCACCACCTCAATGATATTATTATCTCATACTCACCCAACCAACAGCCATAGGTAACACATGGGACAAAATTTGCAGTATGCCTCATGCAAAAAAAATAATTCTGACATGGATAGTGCTGGCTTGACGGCCAGGTACATGAGTCAAGTGAAGCAAATGCAGTAAAGTTTCCTTATTCGAGAGAAAACCCAAAGGGCAAGACAAGATTCGAACTGACACCAATTGGTCAAAACCACTCCGTTGTTGCACTTTCTAATTATGCAAAACAAAATAAAATAATAATGCTGAACAACGATAAACATTTTGGTAAATTTTTTTATTTATTGTTTTCAATGAGTTATTTTTATGTTTTCTCAAATGTTTGTTCAATTGCACCATTCATATTATAATATGCTAATAACAAAAATAAAATTCTAAGTCACACAATTTGTTTCATTCAGAGAAGAGTTGACGTGTCCTATGCCATCACAGGAAATGGTCACCGTCTTGTTGTCCGACTCTTGGACCTCAAACTTAGCCTGAAAAGACAAGTGAAATGATTCTATGAAATTTCAAATATTGCATTGATAAATAATATGTTAATCACTGAGAACCAGCCTATTTCAACCAAGCACACACCCTCCGGGACCAGTCATTTTTATACATTTTCAAAGCAACATTTGTATAATGTATTATCACTTTGGAGAGATGAAATTTTGCATGTCATTACACATAACCATGTAGTTTGGTGTCCTTTATTGATTTTGTGATTGCTTTGTATGTTTTTTGCAATAATAAGCTAAAAATTACAGTCACTGAAATCCCAGTGTTAATCATGGCCACCGGGAACACTTGGGCTTGATCCCCAACAAATGTTTCAGTAAGCCGAGCTTAGCTTGGGCTTGATCCCCAACATATGTTGCAGTAGGCCGAGCTTAGCTTGGGCTTGATCCCCAACATATGTTTCAATAGGCCGAGCTTAGCTTCGGCTTGATCCCCAACATATGTTTCAATAGGCCGAGCTTAGCTTGGGCTTGATCCCCAACATATGTTTCAGTAGGCCGACCCTAGCTTGGGCTTGATCCCCAACATATGTTTCAGTAGGCCGAGCCTAGCTTGGGCTTGATCCCCAACATATGTTTCAGTAAGCCGAGTCTAGCTTGGGCTTGATCCCCAGTGAGTTAACTTCGATATCAATTAAATTTTCCTCAAAGAAAAAGTATCAAAGTCAAAAGGCCTAACTGTTTTTCAAAGAGATAATTGTAAATTTGTTTAAATGTTCAAATCTTGGATAAGATAGATAAAATAAAATTTACTTTATAGATCAATGAAAGTTTGTCTTGGGCATTACATACATGGATAATTGATTATAACATTTTAAAAGTATAAAATAACTGGCATTAAGAAGCACATTGATCATTTCCATGAATAGGCTTCATATAAACATACATATTATTAATCCTTAACTTAAAATGTAAGATGTAAAGTAACGACCAACAACTAGGGCAATGTTGAAGAAAATAGGATTCAGATAAATGCAATGAATAACAAAATTTAGAGATGCACCAGTGATAAAAATTGTTGTGATAATGACCAAGTCCTTAACTGGTTAAACTCAAGGTGATGATGAATGGAATTCAAGCATTTTTGGTGACAGACTTAGCATTAAGTCCATGGATGGACAAGGATTTCAAGCTTATTATACTCACTCCATCCTAGTTTTAAAAAAAGATTTAAAAATTAACCTTTTGGCAAAGCTTGAATGAAAACTAAAAAAAAAAAAGTGGCACCTTGGTCCAGTTGGTGATCACCGACTGGCGTTTTCTGCCTTGGGACAAAGAAGCCATTTTTTAATATATGAATTTGGCATAACATTACACACACGTAAATACCTCAGTCATAAGTCTAGCGATATGAATGGCAGTTTTTGTGTGAAGGGTGAGTGGTCCACTTCGAACACAAGATTTTCCTTTGGCCAAAACCATCAGAAGGATGAGCTGAAAAGAAAATCATGGGTTGAATAAAATAATTTCAACAAGAAAAATAAAAGTATAACATATCAAAAAAATATAAACCCATTAAAAATAAAAAATGCTACTAACAAGCTACTTACTCCAAATTAACACAGTCAACAATAAAAAATAGCTTGATAATTGTTTTGTTTTTTTAAATTTAATTTTAATTTTACAATTTCCACTACTTTGGTGATCTCAAATTACAGTCCTTCTCCGATAGGATTTGGCACCCATTTCATCCTAGCAGCTTAAGGATAGGGAGCAGAAGGAAACCCAAAAATTCAAATTTCAAATTCAAGCCAGTACGGGTTTGAACCAGGGACCTTTGGCTTAGCAGCAGGTGAGTGCCTTACCAACTAAGTATCAGCTTTCCCTCATTTTTCAAAGGAGTAAACTTTTCATATCTTATATCATCCTGATGGGCAGTTTAACCCAAATATCCTCACAATTTCCAGGTGACCTATGACGAAACAGCTGTTAGGTGGGGATTCTTTCTGTAAATATCTACCAGTTTTTTTTATTTATTTATTTTTTTTTCTTGTTCTGTTTTACCAAATACTTATATTCACATGGATAGCAGAATAAAAACTTTTTGCCTAATAGTACAATGCAAGACCAAGTTCCCAGGTATCAAGCATATCCGGTTTTGCTGACGATGTTAAGCATGAAAATGAGGGTTCTAATAGCAATAGAATTTTGGTTGAGATAGAGCATTCTTCCAAAGCTGGTTCCCCCACTAAGTCCGCTCATGCACTTTACAGAGGTTTCCTATCAGGCTGCTAGGGTATGCAGAGGTACGAACTGATGAAACTTGCTTCCCTCTAGCATACTGGCAAGTTGTGACTATCTTTTATTCAGGTACCGGTACTCACTCTACACCTGGTAACTGCCCGGAAAATGCATGAAAAGAGCCTTTCCCAAGGAATCATCATTGTGTCCCGCCATGATTTGAACCTGGGACCTTTTGATCACCATCCCAAATGTCTAATTGTAACCCATGATGCCACACATATATTCAACTAGACTCACCTGATCTTGAAGGTAGTCATCAACACAACCTTGATTTTGAATGCTTGTTATCACTTCTTTGGCAGCAGCTTCACCCGCATCTTCTGCCCGACTCCCTATTATTTTTTTTTGGTGAAACAAAAAACAACGATAAAATATCCCTTAAATCCCGATTTTTGAGATAAAATTTCAAATAATGACGTAAATATTTTGGAAATAGCGGTAACTTAAGACTATAGAGGAAAACTCAAACCAAAGAGACTGACTTGAAAATTAATGATTAACTTTTCAATGATTGTTCAACTAAAAATCATGGATGTAAATGAAATGGCGCAATGAACGTGTTGAAACAGTATTCTCTAATTCAAAGATTGACTTGGCTCTCTGGGTCATAGAATTAAAAATAATTGCAGAAAATAAAAAAATAAAAAAATTTGGCATAATGCCTATTGGATAAAACGGAGGGCTTGTACCTAGAGACATTGTACCGAATCTAATGTCTTCCGTCGACTCAAGTTCGTTAGTGGGCGTTGATTATATGTAAGATGGGATAAACCTGGTAATCTTCTATGAGAAGTAAGTCTAAACTGGGGTTCTTGGTGTTGACAGTAAATGAGTTCTCAGAATAGGTTGAAAGATGTTAGGGGTATGCTAAGTTGGGCTAAAATGAAGGACAGCAAGCTCTTTTGAGTTACATTATAAAATTTTAAAAAAAACTTAAATACAAAAAACTTACTTGGTTTTCCCAGAGCAGATCCCCCAAACAAACAGCCTGTGCTAGTTTCAGCAACTATCCTGTGAAAAACAAGAAATAAAATCAATACAAAAATTATAAGTCAATAGAAAAACAAAATAACAAAGAAAATTACAACCACACAATTGAAGCAGCATTACTTAATCAATACCCTTTTATTTTGTCTTTCAATGCATTGCTGTAAAAACAGCTAATAGACAAGATGTCTTAATCTTTTCCATGGATTCCATAAAGAGATCTCTCCTTAAGACCACTAACATCAGAGGAATTATATCAGGGGTGACCAACCTTTTACACGCCATGCATCAATTTCATGTCATACAGTTTCAAATGCACAAAAAAACTCTTGTACACCACTAATCCACAGCTACTTCTTGTTAAAATCATTTTAAAATTATTTATCACAAGGATGCAATGAGCTACTTCTAATCATGCAATGCGCTACATTCAGCGCATGTGCCATGGGTTGGCCATCCCTGACTTTAATCAACAAAGATCTATGGCCTCGGACAGAGAAAATGAAAGACTCTTTCATCCAAAGTCAAAGGGACAGTTGAAGTAGCCTTGTCCGAAGACCAGGCAGCGACGAATTATTAAGTAAGTCAGATCTTGACTTAATTTGACTTATGACCGTCCGCTAGCATAATCGTCTGACTTTGCAGCCTCGGCAGCCATCTTTTTTCCTGTGCAGAAGATTCTCCATGCAAGTCTGTCCATTGCTATTTCTCTCATGATCTTGAGATATTCAACAGATGATAGTTGGATGTTTTCGTTCAGCATTCTTCCGAGTTTATTGTTCAGTAAGTCAGATTATTAAAGGAAAATATCGATTTCCTTTTATATTTTCCTTGCCGATCAATAGAAGAGAATATTATATTTCATTAAAAAACCATTGGAATTAAGCTCACATTGTTCCTAGACCAGACCCAAAAGCAGCACCATCTGGTTCTTTCAGAGAATCTTGCTGTAAGTTGACTCCAGGAAAAGACCTATTGATACAACGCGCAATACTGCTAGAAACTTTATTTGCGAGCTGTGGAAGAAAGATTGAGAATAAAAATTTTCACAAAGAGTTTCAAGAAGTCAAATCCTTTTTCAAATGTGTCGTGAAGAGAACAATTGTAAGGAGACCGAGTAAATTAGTAGACCCGTCATTTGAGCATTTTTCAACAACTCGGAATCTGGAAATCCAAATTTCATGAAAACATTTTGATAATGTCAAAGAGCTTTAACCCCTGTAGTGCCTAGCCAATAACTGTTCCAGGCCCGCTCATGTTGCCGTATGCCCAGAAGTGTTCAAACAGCTTTTTTAAAAATATATATATATACGTCCTTTCATGGCTTATGTAAGTCTTCTTGTAGCTTCTGTATTCCAATGTATGTTTACACGTGTGAAGTTTCATAGTTCTATCTCTTTTTGTAAAGATGTGATTATCATTTTAGTGCAAAACATTAAATAGCCATCATTTAGGTCTCGCACAGGGGATGAATTACCGCTGGCACTGAAGGGGTTAAGGGCTCAATGTTGGTCAGAAATATTTTTGAATGTAAGCGATGTAGGTGTGCTGAGGTAGATCAAGAGTGACAAGTGCTGTGGTTCTTAGATGGACACCTGAAGAAAGAAAAGGAAAAGAGGACGCCGAAAGACAACATGGAAGCCAACCGTAGAGGTGAAACAGAACAGCGCAGGCTGGAGCATGTGACTGAGCCTTGTTTGCCTCATGGCACAAAAAGTTTCAAGGTTAGGGAAGGAAGCATTGTAGGCATGGATTTAAAAATAAGAAAAACTTTTTCAGAATTTTGGTCTTTGACTTCAAAGAGCAGGCCATGACATTTTTTTGGGATTCAATTTCCTGAAATTGGCAAAGTGCTCCTTAATTTAAACCTTCATATCAGCAAAATTATCATAAATCAATATTATTCTTGTTCTGACAGAAAGACATTTTGACATTCTTGTATTTTAATTTTTGTCACCAGTTTTACAAGACTTATTAAAAAAAAAAAGGAAAAAAAAAAGAATCTCAATTCTGAAATTATTCATAAAAATTAGGCTCCCGCTTCCCCCTCACATCCTGAATCCCCCCAACCAAAAACAACAACAACAAAACAATACCCAAAACAAAAAAAACCATGATGAGATGAGTGAAACATCTTCCTGAAAGTAAGATGAATGAGGAAATCCAACACGAAAATCTAGTGCCCATACTTCAGACAAAGCTGCTTTGGATTAGACAGCTCTATAAAGTTATTGAAAAATTCATGCTTTACTGGTGTACTAATTTTAATGTGCATGAAATGTACATACATGATTAGGTAAGGTACCAGCAACAAAAGACCGACTGTATATTCGCTTCAGATCTCCCCGCTCCTTGAGAGCATCGCTCACAGCATTGAGACTGACAACTGGATGTGCTGTAACAACCACTTCACCACCTCCTTTTGGGAAGTATCCTCTGCATGATTGTCAAACAAAAAAATGGCCATAGGATGATAGAAACTTTGTTTCGTTCTTTTGTAAAATATTTTTGAATAAGCATCTCTGGAAGTTTTTGTTTTTTTCGTTAGTTAAAACTGTGTCATTGAATATACAAAGATTGAGATTACATATTACGTGTGAATTCAATGGTTAATGATGAAAAAAAAAATTTTAATTAAAAAGTAGAAAATTAGAAAATTGATGCATGTATTTAAATGAATTGACTAAATTTGATTTTGAAAATAAAAGTCATTTAACATTAAAAATGTTAATATCTAAAAAACCCAAAACCAAACCAACCAACTAAAAACGAACCTAAACCTAATCCTACCTTCTTCTTATATCAATGTCAAATTTGGCTCCAAACTTTTCTGCTATTGGTTTAAAAACCTAGGGGAGAATAGGAAAAAAAGTCACTTTCTATCTCTATTATCTGCTTTTATATGTAAAACACATTCCTGTTTTAATACTGTGTAAGTGAATGATGTATATGCTGGTTACAAATGCTTAAGTACCTTTGAGCATCGCAGATGGGCAAAAGTGCTATATAAATCCCTCATTTCATCCATTTTACGTATATTTTTGTGTTATTGCTATAAATATTTGAAACTGTTTTACAATGTATAACACCACTGTAACAAATTTATAAAAAGACCCTTAAAATGAACAGGACAGACTCAGAAACTTTTTCACTACATAATAAAAAAAAAAAAATTCCTTTATTTTTATCCGCAATTGGAAATTCATTCAGGCATATGTTATGAAATCAATTCATTCATATACAATAATTAAATGTTACAATAACAATGACTGGATACAACGTTGAGAATTGGGCTTACAGTCATTCTTAAATGTGACCTGTTTCTTTGAAGCGGAACATACGTCGCCGTTTTGAGGAATAGTGATTTTAACATAAAAATATAATTCTCATCAAACACTAATTCAAAGATTTTAAAATGATCAACTCTTTTTATCTTTGATCATAAAATAAATGTGTTAATAGTGAAATTAACACGATTAATGATAAAAAATGCTTTTTCTGCACCCCTGATATATTTAGAGATATAAGTTTGATACTCAGGTATCAAGAGGAAGCTAAGACCATCCACCTTCTATCAATAAGTTATATAGCTTTCGCATTTTGGCCTTGAGCGTTAACGGGGTCTTATAGGAATAATGTCACATTGTGTTATAGGAATCCTGTTGTATGAAACGTTATTGAACAAGTCATAAAAGATAGACTTTTAACTTCATGTATGTAATGTTGGGGTGTCCCTTTGCCAGGTAGGGGAGGAGCCAAAAGAAAGCTAAATCTTTGAAAATCAGCTTGGCTGACAACGAATGCAAAACAGTTTGTCATGCTAAGGTTGGCAACAGATAGAAAACTTTTTACCGCATTGGCGCCGCAGAGCGCTGTCCAAAGCATAAATTGTGTTCATATTTGTAACCTGACAAACATGTTAAAAACTTATCAAAGTATATGAAAACATACGAAAGTGATGTCTGACATCACTGGGCCTAACCAGGCCTTACTTTCCATTGCCATTATCTTCAACGAATTGACCGCACTCAAAATCTGATGGCATATTTGAAACCAGGGGCAAAAAATTAAGGTAAGATCCGAGCAGAATTCGATAATCTTCAATAATAAAAATTATGTTAAAAAATGTCTAGATGAAATTTTACCCCTCCAATATATAGTAAGACCAACTTCAATGCCATTGGGTCAAAGCAAGTGAAGAAGAGTGAGAATGAGCGTTCTATATGAACAGCAATCTGAAGAGAAAAAAAGGCGGCGAGAAGCGCGACGAGGTGCAGCGCCTAAAAAGGAAAGCATAGTAATCCTTCCTGTGGCCGCCCTAATGAAGTTTAATATAACATGGCTTATTACATAAAAATTAAAGTGCTGGATACAAAATCTCATAGTATGTGAAATATGATGCAATTTGGAGGGATAGAAGCAACAGTTTCTTAGTGTTTAGCTAACCCTCCATCCATCCTAAAAACCAATAAAAACAGTTCTCCATCTTTGATCACTTTCTTCTCAAAACCGGTTTTCTGACTTATCTGTATTTATACTAGCCACAATTTCATCATAAAGTCCAATCTTCATAAATTTTGTGTATCAAATTAAAAGTGCATGCCCTACGCTTTCATATGATATGAATATCTGAAAACCCCTATCTGCTACATATATGTTCCCATTTGAAGAAACAGTTCACAAATATACAAAGACAAATCAAGCCAGAGCGGGAATTGAAATCACCACTTACTGCATTGCTGCCATGGAATATGTTTCATTAAGACCCTTAAAAAGGACAATATATTTCATAATGTTACTCTCATAAGATGAATATTATTTCTTCTTTGCCAACATAAGCCTGACTTACCAAACAAGTGTAATCAATCTGAGGGGCCATATCACAGTTGGTGCCACCTTTCAATTGGAGGGAACTTATAGTAGGGGTGTAGAATAGACATGGTAAAGCTGCTTGCATGAGTAAACATATACTCCTATGGAAAGTATATATTGAAGAATGAAGTATATAATGAAAAGAAGAATCACAATTAGCTTAAAGAATAAATTTCAATTTCTATAATGCAGAATAAGAACACTCAAAAAACAAAACAAAAATATATATATTCAAAAAATAAATAATAAATATATATTCATTTTATTTTTAAAACATATAAAATAAAATAAATTTTAAAAAAGAATCCCTTTGGTTATCAATTAGTAAAATGTGTCTTCAGGGTGTGAGTACCATTGCCACAGAGGTGGGCAATAGCGGTAAAATATCTTGCACAGGGAAAAAAATCGAATGCCAACGTGGGGCTCTACCCTTTGACCACTAAGTTATAGTGCAAGGCCACTGACTACCCGGCCTTCTAGCCTCCCCCCGCCCCCTACCCTCTGCCCTTCCCAGGGGTGAAAATGGGCAGCCTTCACTTGCCTGAAAGTATTTACTTGGACAGTCTGCCTGGCCTGCAAGGTTTTCCGACCCATAAGACGGAGATTTCATACTGACTTATATTTTAAAGGAGCTGCTATGCACTGTGTAAAAAGCGTTTAAATTTAGCGTTACATATTTAAGTAACATTAAGAAGATGGAATGTGAAAAAATTGCTGATAGAGATGCAGATCTAGAATCTAGATCCAGTGAACGCTAGATCTATTCCCGTCTGCCGGCTGGTCTAGTTCTAGCTAGGTAAAAATGATCCAAATAGAATCTATCAGTGCAGAACAGAAACAAGAGAATGCAATTACTGTCGATAGTCCAATTCAATGTGCGACCGTCCAAGGAGAAGAATGAAGCAAACTGAGAGCGAAAACAAACGCTTTGCATGTCTAAAAAGTTTAATTTCTGAGTTACGGTATTCAAAGTTGCCCGAAGTCGTTGTAAACACAGCTCCGCTTCCTAATAAATTTACCTTATCATCAGAATGCGAACCCGACTACGTAGGCATTTTTTAAAATATTGAAGTATCGATTTCATATTTACGCCGGATTAATATAAAGATGAGCCATCGGACGCGGCTCAAACAACGGAAATGAAACAACTCGCGATCTCAACGCCGTAGTGGCCAGCAGCCCAGCCACCCGCAAGAACATTGTGGCCAGCACACTTTCACCCCTAGCCCTTCCCCCCAAAAAGAACCCAAACAGCAATTTAAAATAAGAAGGAGCTTACCATTTCTTTACCATCAATCATGCATTTACTTGGATTACCACTTACCCTGCTGTTTTGGTGTCTGCAGTGTATGTGCCTGATCCAATTTTACCAGGATCTAATGTGATCTCTGTGGAACCAACGACGCATCCCTCTAACGCTCCAGCACAAATCTGAGATATTAACTGTAGGCCGGTCATGTGTTGTGGCCTGAGAAAAATGTTTGAACAAAGAATGAAAATATAAGAAAATTGTATTTTCATGATGTGTAATTCAAAGCTTTTAGATGAAATTATTTCATAACAAAAGAAATGGAGATGCTCATAAAGGACCACAACATGATTAAAAAAAACCAAGAGCTATGAGGGTAAAAGATTGAGGGATTGGCCGAGGGCTCATTGGTAGAGAGATCTGGAATGTGAGATAAAGAAGGCGGGCATGGCAAACATGGAAATCAATCGGAAGGCTAGCCTAGGACAGAAGCGACTGGAGACTTTGTAGATGATGGCCTATGCTTCACAGAGAGATACAAGGGCAGAAGAATTTAAAGTTTAATCAAAATGTGTGGAAAAAATAAATGTATTCTCTTTTCAAAACTCATTATTGACATTATTTTAGTCCCTTTGTGTATATTTTAGACCTACAAAACCACTTTTCCTGTTGATGACATGAGACTAGAGGCTATTTTAAGATCAAATAGAATTTAAACAGACTTATGTATTATATATTGTAGAGTCATGTTCTTAGAATAAGATTTGCTCTTAGACGCTTGGTCCCATGTGCCCATTGATGTCAACATCTATTAGGATTAATAAAGCTAAGAGTTCAGTTCATAATACATGTTCAACCAGCATTGTTAACATCTCCATCAGACTTCAATGGCCAACCTATCCTTGCGCTTACACTCTTCAGGTGTCCGGTCTGGAGCAGACATTAAAGACCATGGTCCACCATGCTTCTCTGTTTTTTATCTTTCTTAGCTGCTCGCTGTTGCTCATTGACTTTTTGGTGACAAATTTGTTTAACTCCTTGACTTTTTGAATCCCTTAAAACCAAAAGTTCGGGCTCAGCGCATCGGCGCATTTAGACACCAAGCCGACATTTCCGGCTCGGGATATTATCACCCTAGTTTACAAACTGAGCAATGGCCCATTTCAGAGTGTTAATAAGTTAATGCAACATATGCATGAAATTGTAGGAAATGTTTAGAACAATTATTTGAACTTTGAGAAGTTTATAAATAGTAAATAATGGACAGATAGAAAAGCAATAATAATGCATTGGTCCAACCATGAATATCCCTTGGGGTAGAGCTAAACTGTCAATATATTATTTAGTTCTCTCTTCCTCTACTTTTCTCTCCAATTTTTCGACAGATGTGTTCACGGAATTTCATTGTCTTTTTCCGATGGTTTTTGTATCTTTCTATTCTTTTTAGAGATCTAAAATAAGGAAGGCTTTCATAACAAAACAAGTCATAATTTGCTTCACTCAATGCTCAAGTCCCCAATAATATCTCTAAAACACAAAATTATTTATGTAAGTGAACAATTCTTTCCCAGGAAGTAAATAACAAGAAAAGAATTCTAAAGATCATAACTTATTAACACTGTGGTCATTTCATGCTTGGGATCAAAATTTTAAAAAGAAATCATACAAAAAGATTGCTCTAATAAAAGTCAGGAAGAAAACCACTTCAGCAATTGCTATCGCAATTTAAGAATATATCTGATTATAATTCATCATCTCTATTTTGTATCTGAATTTGAATAGATTAGGTTGTAGAACCCTTAAAATTGCAATAACACATTTAAATTTAAAAGAAATTCTTAGCAAACCTCAAGCCTGGTTTTTCTCTACCAGCACGGATGTTAATCACTTTGATTGGTATTTTAAGAATGCAGGACAAGGCGGCCGAGTTACGCAATATTTGACCTCCCTGAAATGACATAATAATAGTAAAAGTCTTTAATACAATGTTGAATAAGTATGTGACTTTAAATTTTAAAAGTTGTAGGTTAAAGAGAATTCCATCCCACCTCATTTTTATCTCATTTTTATCTTATGGAGTAAAGAGACAAAGCATAGTCCAGATCAAAATCACATTCTCTCCGCTATGGCATATCATTCATAGACGTTGCCTCCCACACTGCCATACAAAACATATGTCTTGTGCTGTTCTGCCACACTCAGTCAATGAAGAATCCATCTTGTGAAAATCGTCTTCTTGGTCATCCCCTTCCTCGTTTACCTTCCATTATGCCTTCCAATACCAGTTTTTCAAAGTGTCATGTCTTTTGAGATGACCAAAGAATGAAAGTTTTTGTTTTTTAATAGTTCTCATTAAGTGCAACTCTT
>JASKDV010180854.1:0-12534 GCA_032466395.1 Aegires albopunctatus
AATGGTTTGCTGTAACTTTCCTGTACTCTTGGGTATGTATCCACGTTGACTAGTCGCAGGCTTTTTGAGATTTTACATGTTGTCTGCAGGCTTTTTGACATTTATCACTTGCATCCATGTCCTTATCTTATATCTTTTATGACAAATCGCGTTGTTTCAGATAGGCATATATACACTTTTGAAAAAACAAAATGTATGGTACTAAGATCAAAACTTACAACCACCAGCATTACTTTGTGTGTTCTAGTATTGTTGCCATCTTAATGACTTAATATGAATATCACCAGTACTGCCTATTTTAGTTATGGTTTTATAAGTTTGTCTTTATTTACCTTTTCTAACAAATATTTGAGATATTGTTAAAATCATTTCAGGCCCAGCTTTTGTTGCCAAAGATACCTTAAAAGCTTGGCAGAAAAAGAATCATCCTTGGTTGCAGTTGTCTGATGTTCATCGTGAAACTACAGAAGGCATTCGTGTAACCGTTATACCATTCTACATGGGCTGTAGGGTGAGTTTTAGAATAAAATTCAGAAAAGCTCTCTTTGGTTTTAAAGAAAGTTTTCTTTCTTCATTTGAGCTGACTAAGTCTATAAATATTTTAAATGAATTCCCCCTTTTGTCAGATAGTTTTTGTCCCCTGAAGTCATTTTTACGCTCAAGGTAAGAAACCTATTCTTTCAAAAGGCTGAGAACTCCTTTACAATTCTTGAGTATCATTTTCCTCAAGTAATGGAAGCTTTGAATTGTTATTCTTTGATGTAGAAAATGGGTTGTGTTTTAAAGAGATTCTTTATTAGAGATTTTAAGCACTTTAAAAAAAAATGTTGTCTTATAATCTGTTGAACCATGAAATGAATAATGTATGAACCCTGATAAGATTTCCTTCCAATATGTGTCCTTGAATTTATCAACAACAACTACCCAATTATCAAAGTATATTACTCTTTCTTATTTTAATTTTTCAGGAAGCCCAACAGACACATGTCTATTGGGTATGTTGCAGCGCATTTGTTTTTTTGTTTGTTTGTTTTTTTTGTTATAATCTTGTATTCATATATTCCAATACTTTTTTTTTTTTTTTTTAATTAATGCAAATCATTTTCAAGGAAACTTATATCAATTGATTCAGTCATTATCACTTTGTATACCAGAAGGGCAATTTAAAATTATGCCCCGTATAATAAATTGGAAATCTTAATAACCAAGAAAAAGTGCTCCCTTTCAAGGGGGAGGGGGAGTGGTCAATTTGATGAATTGATGCCATTATCTTTTTCTGATTCGACTAAGCCTTCAAAGATTTAGATTTAATAGAGCAGTGAATGCAACAGGCTTAATGAGAAGTTAGAAGATAAACTACTTGTATTGATCAACGCTTAACCTAGCCTAGTCTTTAATCCTAGTCTCTAAATCCACTCATTAGACCAATGCCCCAGTCTACAATGTAGTGGGATAGGCCAATTCTAGAGCAAGAGCGATGCTGGCATATATAGTGACTGTGATTATAATGGCATTGTCATTGACACTGACACACCTGCCTGTAATCCTGTTATAGTCTCTCTCCAGCCCTATCCTCTCCCATCTCTCATCTTTTAGTCCACTCACTTTTCATTTCACAATACATGTATTGGTACCAGGTCTATGGGGCACTGTGCTGGCTCACAGTGTAAAATTATATCTTAAATTTGACTTGAAATTAAGGAAATTATTTCCACAAAATTGACAATTTTGACTTTGATTTTGATTTAAGTGAATTGAGCTGATATTAATTCGAATTGTCAGTCAGAATGTAACAAGGAAAAAATAGGATAAAACCTCAATCCTTAAAAATTTCGATTTAAGCGAAATTCAGATTATCTGACTTGTTTCCTTCTATTTTATTTTGTTTGTTCATCTTGTATTATTCATCAGACTGTCAACGTTGATAAACTTATAATCAGATTTTTAGTTTGGTTTGTTCTATTATGTTGATAATGCTCTTATATGCTTGCTTTCAGTGGCGTTATTGTGTGAGGTTAGAAAACCAGGGTGACGAAACAGTTCAATTACGAGAACGTCATTGGAGGATCTTCAGCTTGTCTGGTACACTAGAGACGGTCAGAGGTAGAGGTGTTGTCGGACAGGTACAATTGAATTATTTTCATCCTGATCTTTTGCTTTCCTATTTCATGCAAAAAGAGGGTAATAAAGGAATTTTTTTTTTTTAATCCCCGATAACCACCCACAAACACACCAAGCAATGAAATGTTTTTAAATGACTGAGTTTGAGAAAAACTTTTTTTTATATAAATAGGAAGTTTTTCTGCAAATATGAATTGATTAATTAATTTTTTTTTCCAACTTTTTTAATGACTTTTCAAAGAGAACAAAGAAGAAAAAAATAATAATTTGATAATAACATTAAAGTGGCAACACTGAGAATGATGACATCCAAATTTAACTCAATCAACGGTTAAATTCATTTGTTTATAGGAAATTACATGAAAAAAAGAGATTGTCTGTTCTATAAAGGCATGGCCTACATTGATAATCTTACATTGGAGGAAAGGGCTGTATTTAAACATTATGAATTTTTCATTTTAGTTTTTTAGAACAGAGGCATTGAATGTTCATTCAAATTTTAATGATGAATGGTAACAAGTAAAAGAAAAGAAAAATTTACCATAGAAGTTGCGAAGTATAAGGAAGGACAATATTTCTTTGTGGTTTTATTTTGAGAAATGCTTGATTTCATTTTGAGCCGTGAGGTCTTATCTTTCTTCTTAAACTTTTTATCTACTCAGGAGCCACTTTTATCACCAGAACAACCTGCCTTTCAGTACAGTAGTCATGTATCATTGCAAGCACCCAGTGGACACATGTGGTCAGTAAGATCATCATAAATGATATGATTTCAAATAATCATCTTGCAGGAATGGGGATTTTGTGGATTTATCCGCAGCTGCACATTTTTTTTCAAGCCTGGTGTTTGCAAAAAAGAAAAAAAATATGTCCGCCAACAGTTGGGATATTAAGCGGTTGAAATTTTAATGATACAGGCCACCTGCCCTTCGATCACTTTCAAGCAGTTCCGGTATCATTATTATCAATCTTTTTGTGATGCTGGAGAGCTTCGAACAGTTTGCGATTTCCATGGAACGTATACACAATTTTCTTTGAAGGCCATGAGACTCACTCTGGGAAAGCTCGGGTTTGAGCTAGCTTGGATAATCAGTTTGTGAGGCCAGTTTATGTCCATGCGATCATTTTCTGTTTTTATTTTCATTTCACACTCGACCAGCTCTCCTTAAGTCAGTTGGATCAAGACTTAGGCTAGTGACATTAATTTCTGGACATCCTTCATGATGTCTTGCATAGTTATTGATTTATCAGAGTTTTTAAAAGTGCACTTGCTTCACTCTTGCGGGAGTAACATTGTAGATCTAGATTCTAAACCATGGGTGCCTGAGTTCGTGTATGCAAATTTCTTGAAGGCCTATTTCCGACAGTTTGAACAATCGTGATCTATTAAAAAAATTATTACGAACGTACGTGTCTATGGCCGCAATTGCAATCGAAAGGCTAGTGCATCTGGGACATCAGCAATACCTGTCAAGCACCAATTTTCCGTGGGGTTAAGTTTCGTTTCACAGTTTTGACAGTTTTTTTTTTTTTTTTTAATTTTGTGTTGTCAGTTGTTTTTCACATGGCCTAGATCTAAATTTCGCGCATTCTTACTCTCGTATGTGTGTTTGCCTCTCTTGGACACATTTTGAATAAGATATTGTGCTTTCTTGGGACCTGTTTCATTAGATCTGGAATCTAGATCTAGTAGAGTTGTGGAGGAATTTCTTTGACTGGACGCGATTCACGATCATCGACTTGTGTAGGATAGACTATATCTAAATCTTAGATAGATATAGTCTAGTGATTTTCTGTCGAGTTTCTAAGTTCTATCTGCATAAAGTTCAAGTAGTAAAGTTCAAATTTTAGGATCTAGAGTATAGATTCTGAATATCTGCTAGAAATTTAGTAGTTTTTGTTTTTCCCAGACTTGTCACAATACCTGTATAAAATGTAGATCTAAATTCTAGATCTAGATCTATAGTTCTAACTACCAGTACTATCCTGTGAAATTTTTGATCTTGATAACAAGTTCTAGATCTAGATATCAGAGATTCTAGATCTATCTTTATCAGTGCTAGATTAGATCTAGATCTAGATCTAGATTGTAGTATGATTTGATTTCTTCGCATTTCGCAAAACATTACAATAATTTTTTTTAATGTGTTTTCCATCTCTCTTGTTAAATTTGCAGTTCATGAAGTCTAGAATAGATCTAGATCTAGATCAGAGTCTTTATTAACAATGAAATTCCTTGAAAAAAGAGACACTCTTGATTGTGAGAAGGGAATCAAAAATGTTTGGAGGTGGACTTGGCTGAAAGAAGCCCGTGATGGAATTTTGATAGGACAGTGGTGTGAACAAGATAGACACTGAAGGGTCATGTTTTTGTACAGTTTGTAGTCAAGTTATTGTGTATGGGAGCAGTGGGGAAAAAGTCATATTTTCGTGCAGTTTGTAGTCAAGTTATTGTGTATGGGAGCAGTGGAAAAAAAGTCATATTTTTGTGCAGTTTGTAGTCGTTATTGTGTATGGGAGCAGTGGGGAAAAGGTCATGTTTTTGTGCAGTTTGTAGTCAAGTTATTGTGTATGGGAACAGTGGGAAAAAAGTCATGTTGTTGTACAGTTTGTAGTCAAGTTATTGTGTATGGGAACAGTGGGAATAAAGTCATTTTTCGCCATGCAAGGAAACAGAGGAGCATTTAGCTAACTTCCAAGGCATCAAATGCGAACGCAAAGTTGGATGAAAAGTTGCACACATATATGAATAAATCCCATGAAGATGCTATACTATTGCAGAAATAAAAGCAAGAACCTGTTTGCTTTTAGCAGAGCATACTCTGCCCTTTACCTTGGTTCCAAGCCTCATAAATTTTGCTAAATAAATGTGTAAGTCAAAACCCTGGTGCCTTAAAAGCAGTGTCTATGGAAAGAACATGTGCCACATGCACCCTTTCACATGGAATCGCTCATGCTCTTAAGTCTGACCCAGCAAATTCTTCAAAAGACTTTTTTTCTCTCTGAACATTGATGAGGCCACAAACAACTTTTGAATGTTTTAGTTCAGTACTATAATGAGCAGGAACAGACAATTTTGGTTGAATTGCTTGGAAGTAGAGAAATTGCAAATTCAAACAGTGAGAATATTGTTAAGGCCATTAAAAGTATTTTAGAAGAAAGAGGACTCAGTATCATCTAGTGATTAGCATTACAATGGATAACTGTAATGTTATGCGTGGCAGCAAGAACGGTGTGGAAACCAAACTTAGACAAGAAAATAAAAACCTCTTAGATGTTAGTAGTGACATAGTTCACATGCTCAACATTGCTGTGAAGAAATTCTTTAATTTCTTGGAAAGTGACTTTTTACCCCTGCAAGCATTTTGCAGTAATCTATATTATGACATTCAGGATTCACCCAAAGCCAAATTCCTTTTCAATATCATACAAACTGCTTTGTATGGAAACAACAAGACTGAAAAGACTCATTCCATCTAGGTTCAACTGGACGTTGTGGAAAGAGTTTTAGATTTATGGGATGCCCTGATAATTTATCACTCTGCTTTTGTTGATAAAAGTGAACAAGCTGCATTTGTCCAGAAAATTGAAGACATATGTCAAGAAAGAAATGTAAGTGAAATGGGGAGAGAAGAGATCAAAGAATGCCTTACAAAATTAAGATCACACACCAAAACTGATGCTAATAAAAATCACAAGAATCAGATATTACTTTACCTCCTTGACAAGCAGTGCCTAACTTTGTGTACCTTGCGCCTTGCTCCTCTTACGGGAATTTTAAAGCAGTTCCAAGCAGCTACATTAAACTCTTCCAGACAAAGAAGCCATTGTCACATAGGATTCGTGTAGAAATGTTCAAAGTTGTAAAGGAGTTCCGTGGTGGCTTTATTATGTTAGATAAAATCCCAGTACATAATGCTAAAGAACTGCAGCCCCTCAATGCAGAAGACAAAACTATTCAAGTGAAGGACAGACATCTAACAGTAGGAGAATTTTGTCATCCATTCCTAATGACCTGCTTGAGGAGCAAGCAAAAACATCAGCACTGGCTAAATGACTTCTTCACAGCCTTAAGAAAAGGCTATCAACAGGCAGCAATTAGCATGAAGAAAATGCCTTTAATGAACAGACTGCCCTGATAGCTTTGTCAAGTCTTGACCCATGCAACCAAAGGAGTTCCTCAACTTTAGTTGCATTGATGTCCTTAGCTGAGAGACTGCCAAATGTGATATATCCTTCTGATTTGGGAAAGCTGGACACTGAAATAAGAAACTATACCTACTGTGGATGCTGATGTCACTATGTTACCAGCAGATGAAGAGAGCCCAAAGTTCAGGATAGACAAAGATTGGTGGGTCCATGTTTTTAACATCCAATCTTCTGGCTCTTTTAAATATCCATTATAATAATTATTTAGCAAACTTATAAACTGTATGTGTCCATCTTTAGTGGTCCATTAGTTGAATCCACCTTCAACTCCAACCACATCCAAAAATCTTAACAACTCTACAACCACAACAAAAGATGGCCGGCCTACATCCACATAAAAAAGTGATGATTACCCCAAAGTTATAGACAAAACAATAAATCAGGAACCAAACATCAGTGCTCCAACCAATGACCAACCTCAAAATCAAACCTTGAGGAAGCAGCAGTCAACCCTGACTGGTGAATGAGTGGTGGTAGGGGTAGAGGTGGGTATAGAGATGTACATAAACTGTGAAAGGACACTCAAGGACTCAGGTGAATCTGTAAACTGTGATTGTGAGATTGTGATCTTTGAAATATTTTTGTATTCGGTTGTGTTTCTGGAAATAAGAGGAGTCGGTGTTCTCATTCACGTCAATTATTCGGAGGATGATCCCAGCTTAATTGTGATTTTAAAAGGTATGTGTTTAAGATTTCTTGTAATTCTGTGGATTAGGCATATTTTATAACCAGATGAGTACCTTCAACATTCAATCCATCTATACGCAATTGTTAGTGAAATTTCAGGCAGTTGGTAATAGATATTCTTGATTTCAGGCAGCTAAGGCAATGGGTGCTGGCACCCATGTATTAGACGTAGATCTAGATTGAGGAACAGTAACCTAACAACTGTGTTGTGGAAGTCTTAAATGTTTAGATCTAGATTTCTAAGTGACTAGACTCTAGTTCTAGCTTTTGAAGTGCCTGGTCTTGTGTTAGATAAACTAGATTCATTGGATATATTATAAGATATAATCTTGATCTAGTCTTGCTGTTGGAAATTTCTTAAAGTTTAAGGGCTAGAATATAGATCTAGATCTAGACCTTTTCTAAGGAAGATTTATTCCCCAGACAGAAAGGTGCTTCTTTGGTCACCAACATTGACCATGGCATTGAACTTGAACTTGAATATAAATTGTTGTGGAGATGGTTGGGTGGTGAGACTCGGGTGTTCAGTTTTTTTTTGTCATTGTATTAATAAGGATGACACTACCAGTGCAGGTGTTCTGTGTAAAAAGATTAACAAAATCTTTTTTTATTTTTTAAAAACAATGATGAAAAGGCTCAAATTTACATCAGGTCGGCTTATGCCCCTAACTAGTTACCAGTAACTATCATGAGAGTTTTGAGTGGAATAATAATATCGACCTACATGATCTTGTTTTTCTTATTCTTTGCCTTTTAATTTTTTTGCATAGAAGGACGGAATTAAAGATAACTCTAACTACACAACAGATATAGATATACAGGGAGCCAATATGTTGTGTGTTATAGTATATAGGCATGTGCGATGATGGACTGCATACTCTTGCTAATCCCCATCCCTGATATTTAAATTTAAAATTTTTTTTTTTACTCACAACTAAAATAAGTTATACGACATAAACATGCAATGTTATCTATTAGTATTAATGGTTGCATTCATTTGGCTTGAGAAAGCTGGGATATTATTATATTTGAATTTATAGAGATGAATTATTTTTGTATGAAGATACGAGGAGGTGATAATTGGACTATGGGAACATTTTTTACATTCATTTTGATTTGTTCTACCTCACTGTACTCTAGGTAGAGTCAGATCTTGTCAGTTTGCTAGAGACTAGAGAAAAGTGCCATCTATCAGGATCAGGTTAGACCTTTTTATGCCCCCCAAGGGGTTGAGAAGGATTTTAGACTAATGGCCCTCTGTAAAATGCATTGAGCACATTTAGTGGAAATGCATTATATAACAATGCTCTTTACATTATTAATGGTTTCCAGGGTCCTCAACTGAGAGGAAAGAATAGAAGCCATGAGTCTGGAGCCCTCCAGCAGAGGGGAGTAAAGAATGGCACTCTTCGTCTCCCTGTTGACGTTGTGCGAGATAAAGTACAAGGCTGCAAAGGATAGCACAGGTCCTCCAAGATACGGGGGTTGGCGAGGGGCTAACTTAAATATCCTTCATGTAAAAAAAAAGAAAAAGAAAAGACAAGTTACTGAAACTTAAACTACTACCCACACAACAAGTTTTGAGGCCCTTTGCCCTCTTGAGGGTTCATAGAAGTAGTAGTAGAAATAGTATATTTTTAGATGACTTCGACTTCATTATCTTGGTTTTGTCTTGTCTTATTCCTTAATATTTTTAAATCTTTTCTCACTATATACAGGGGCACATACAAACTGGAACGTCGTGATGGAACAAATTTTGATTGTAAAATTCCCCCCTTTTCCTTGGAAAGCAAGGCAGATGATAACAACAATCCACATGAATTCTTGGGAAGCTAATAATTATATTGACATAAATTGTGACAGCATTATATAGAGTTCTCAGATTTTATGAATCCCAGCCGAAACGTTGATGTGAAGACAAAAGATTATACAATTTCCCAGCATGAGTCATCAAAGATAAAAACACATTCTGAGGAGACAAATTTTTCTTGTTATCTTTGTCGTGTCATCATGGAGAAATGAAATTATCATTGACATGCTTTTTCTGAAATACTTTAAGGGATGTTTGAGCAGGAAAACGGAACTGGCATCTGGAGAAATTTTGTTGTAAAGAGCAGGGAAGATGATCAGTAGTAAATAATTTTTTTAATTAACGATCTTAAGACATTAATATTGAAAAAGAAACTCCTAAACAACCCTTTTGCATTCTTGCCTTTTCCATTTAGGCCACTACTACTAGTACTACTTCCTTTTATTGTAAATTTCAGAATGGAATCTGTCTCTTATGTGCTCATTTTTAAAATTCTTGACATTCATCACTGTGCTAGCAAAATGGCACATCTCATTTTTTATAATTTTGAGTTTTTGAATAGAAAAATGTGAAGTAATCAAATACAAAAAAAAGAGATATGTATCATATCTGTTTTCCATTATAATTAAAAAAAGAGCCAGCACATTAAAAAATGTTTTTTTCTGTAAGGTGGGGGAAATATCAAAGTATACAAAAATAGGCTAGTTGCATTTCAGCATTTCTTTGAGTTGTGCCATTTTGCTAGCGCAGTGACAAATGGAGGTTGCCAAATCGTGTACATTTGTGTGAAACACAAATGTTTTATTCTCTTGATGATGATGATGAAAAGGAAAGGATGTTTTGAATTGTATTGTTTACAAAGTATGATTTATGAGTATTTATTTCCTTCCAGAGATGATTATTTATTCTGAGTAATGAAGCTTATTATTAAACACAAAGTAACAACACATGAGAGAGTTGGGTTTTTTCACCCGTTGTGACCAGACACATTACAACTTTAAGATTACACAGCACTGAATTTTTATCAATCATTTCAATCACAGTGGAAACCTATGAAATAGTAGATAATCCAAATTTTGCTTAATTTGAAGTTTTGTTGAGTGAGGTTTTATTTCCCTCTTTGCCTTTGTTTCATTCGGACTGATAATTTGAATTAGGAGTAGCAATTTTGTGGGAATCGAAAGCTTTAATTTCAAGTCTCCTTTTAAGTAAGACACATTTTTACACCATGAGCAGATTGCATGGAATGTAAGGTTAGGGATGGCAGGGGGTGAGGTTAAAGGTTAGGGATGGCAGGGGGTGAGGTTAGAGAGTATATCAGGTTTAGAGGAAAACACGTCAGTGTCACAACCAATGACAACTTAGCTATCAGCTTTGCTCTAGCTCTACCGTAGGCCTATGGCATATTCATAAACCAGCCCTAAGACCGATCTCTTTGGGCCAGTCCACCACAATGTAGACTGGGGCAACATATGAATGAACGTGGGGATAGAAATTTAAGTTTAGGCCAGGCTATGCATTGATCAATACTTGCCTTTCTCATTTCTCTTTATCTTGCCCTGCTGCGCATCACCACTCTTCAAAGCAGTTGCATAATACTGGTATTGTTCTTCTTATATACAATATCTTCCAGATCTAAATCTTTGACTGCTTGGTCTTCTTTTTTTTATTCGAATTGGAAGTAGATCAAGGTTTAAACTTCAATGAAAATTAATCCTTATCCACCCCACCCTCTTATTCACATCATTGCCCTGAAAGAGACGTTTTTACTAGGTTATCTCCCTTTTCCATAATTCAAAGTTTTGACCCATTCCCATGGAATTTGAATCAAGAAGTTCCTGCTGCATTTCCTGTATTGATCCCTTTTTTTCCCCATTAATTTTGAAGACAGGTAATTATTATTATTGATATTAATATTAATATAGAACAATTTATTTGGCCAACTTTTAAAAAGTAGCTCATCAGGGATTTTTATTTAGGTCATCTTTCAGTTTCAGTGTGAAACGTAGGCACTTGATCTCAATTAGATTTGATCTTGTTTGTAGGCTACTTTAGAAACTTTCATCATATTGTTTTGAATTTAGTATCTTGATGACAAACTTTGTTTGAAAATTAACAAATTTGTATCAAATTTCATCTCCTCTATGTTTGATTTCAGTAATCAGTAATGTGTTTTATAGGAATATGACAATATAACCTTCAGGGATAGAGAAATCACCCATGATTTTTCTAAGCCTAAACCTTTTTCACCATTAAAGATATGAAAAGGCAGTCATTCCTTGTACAAATTTACCTTGAAAGAATTATGACCATGAGTCTTCTAATAATGTAACTTCCATTTCCGCTCCACCTTTCTAACTGTAAAGGTTTTTAATATCTTTTTCATGTGTCATTTTGTGGAGTGTACATAGCAATCATAACCATGCTAGTCTTTCACTGTGTGACTAAGTTAATGGTGGCAGTATTGAAGTGAAATAACTTGTTTTTAAACTGATGCAGTATGGTTGAAATGCACATAAACATGTGTAGTATTTAGTATGATTATATTATTATTAAAGTATGTAAGTGATCTGTTTAAACATTTTAGTTGAAGTTTTATTTGATTTTTGATATTTCCTCTATTAGATTAAGTTTCATCTTACCACCAATCTTTGCACTTTAACATTATACATATTTTGTAGGCATCTAAAATTCTCATTTTTTCAAAGATCAAATCAGGTACAGCAAGATTTTTACATTGATAAATCAATTATATGTGTACACTAAGCCACAGACACTCATGTACTAAGTAAACTGAGAATTTTTCACTTTGCTCTTTTGCTTGGTAAAGAAGACTTAACCACTCTGAATTAATTACTACTCTTGTTTTATTCTATACCACCGAATTGATTCAGGGATTGGTGTTCAAAACATCAATGTGTAAAAGTATTGATTTCCAATGGTGAATGCATATTGCTGATACTGTACTGATGCACTGAAGGCCGCTTTAATTTGCTTAAAAGTACAAATCTTTAGTCAAATTTAAGTACTCAAAGCTCATCTTTGTGTTTTTGTTCTTATCATTTCAATGTAAGTGGCTAATGTCTTATTTTTGAAGGCAGTTAAATTTTTTGAATCAGTCCCATGATATTGTCAGTTGAATAGTTGGTTCAGGTCTCAGGCTAGTAAGACCTGTTCAAATCAATATTATTTTGTGAAAATTAATTTCCATTTACAGAAGAAGTAGAATGTTAAAAGTAATTTGCCTGGAAATTGGCTAGTCCTAATGAGTTTTCCCGTTGCTGCTGTCTGTAATTTATCCATAGTTTTGGTCTTTCCATGCTTTTGTCAGCAAATTGGATTTCACATTCAAATATTGTGACCATTGGTCAGTCTTTCAATATTGCTCCTTAGCTTTACTCTAGTCTTCATATTTGCCCCTTAGATTGTCAATATTTTTTCTTTATGTTGCAACCACAGTATGTTGAATTTTAAAGGCGAAATCTGGGCACAAAAATATTGGAAGAATATTTATGCTCTATGTGCTTACCATTCAAAAATGATCAGCTACTTTTTATCTTAGACTTTTTGTTTCATTTGAGTTATTGCCTATTTATTATTTTTCTAGGTTACGTTTTTTTTTATTCTCCATTTTTTTTTTTTTTTTTTTTTTTTTTTTTTTTTTTTTTTTTTTTTTGTTTTTTTTTTTTTTTTTTTTTTTTTTTTTT
>JASKDV010180865.1:0-12533 GCA_032466395.1 Aegires albopunctatus
AGAGAGAGAGGGGGGGGGAGGGGGAGGGAGGGAGAGTAATATTTCGATGTTGCAGCATGGCTGTAAGTCCTACACATATATGTGTGTAATCATTTTGTTTTGCTAATAGACTGAAATATAATCAGGATGAAAAAGTGAGAGGGAAATGATTATTTGTGTTCATGATAACTTTAGACTTCAACAATGCTTTTTGAATATCTTTTATGATTGCTTGATTTGTAAAATTTTGTGAAGGTTTCAATGAGAAAATGTTGTCTATTGCTGGGTTTGATTGTCATCTGTTGTGGCGTATTTTGATTTTGATTTATGATTGGAAAAAAAGGTGTCCACTCCTTAGCACAACACAGTCTCATAATCTGGCACCCATTGTAAAAAACCAGTTGCCTGTTATTAAATATTTATGACATTCATAGTAAAATGTTAATTAAATTTCTCTTACCTTGATTTCAAGGGGATAGAAAATATTATTTTCTTTCTCATTTTTGTTTTCTTCCCAGATGCTTTCTTATGTTTACTATCTTTCAAGTTCGTAATAACCTTTATCCTTTTTGGAGCTACAATGGTTATTGTAACATGGTTTTCTTTGCCTTATTTCAGTGGTAAGTTCCAATAAATTCCAAAATTTTAGAGCTAAATTTCCAATGAATTAATGTACAAATTGTAATTTTCAAATTCGTCGTGCACTACCAATAGACTATTTTCAAATAAACCCACTAAAGTACTAAATACTCATTGTCTTTTGTTACTGAGCTCCTGTTATAAATTCAAAGTAGTACACACATCTGTAACTTGCTGGGTTTTTTATTATTATTTTGACACAGTTGTCATTATCTTTTATATTCTGTTCTGCATTATTTGTTGAATATCCTTTTATTTTTTAATTCTGTTTATAGTGAAACCAACAATTGAGAGCTCAAAATTGACCACCCTCTTGGGCCTTTTTCGATGGTCTCGATTAACTCTGCTCATTATCTGTGTTGTAAATGGAGTTCTTGCTGGATGGAGCTTGTCTCATTTAGCCGGCAAAGAATTTGATTCCCTGGCAAAGATTCTCAACATTGGAGGAAAGTGGGTCCATCTTTAATTTTAAATTTAGAAGAAAGATAGAAAGAGTTGAAGACAGCTATTTTGTTGGGCTTTTCATCTTTGTAAAAACCTTTTATCTGTTTTTTTTATAAGGATGCTACACTGTCTTTCAATTCGTCTGTCAAATATTTTCAATGCAAGATGTAATATTTTCTTTGGAATATCAAGAAAAAAATTTATAAAATCAATTTTCAATAAATCTTCTCTCATTACAATTATTTCAAATGAATTAAATTAATGTGCAGATGTGTTGTAAATTACTTGCCATATTACATGTAACAATATGTATCAATATTTTTTACTTTTATCTCTCTTATTGGTCTTTTATGTTGTAGGGAGAAAGTGTTTCTGAATGAGAGCCACCTCTTCATTGTTGGATGTGGGTTCTTCACTGGCTTTTGTCATTTTTGTTCATTCATCTGGAGAAAGAAACATCTCTTGATATTTCCAAATATTCAAGTAAGTGTCAATATTTTTATAACTGTATGAATGAAATCAATAGTACAGTATAGTAAAAATAGTGATTGGTCTCATGTAAAAAAGAAACATATTCAATAAGTAGCTGGCAATTCCAGTTTACATGCAGGATGGATTAGGGCTCCATTTCTCTTTGTTGGAATTAAGGACAGGATTACTAGATTATCGGTTAGGTGAGTCGTAAAGTAAATATCTTTGTTTACTCTTTTATTGTATCAAATAAAGAATCACAGGCTTTGTACAGTTCTTAATATTTAAGAAAAAGTCACAAGTATGGGAACCTATTTTCCAGTGCTTCTACAACTATTTCTTATACAGTTGAACCCAGTTATACTAATATTGGAATGCTAAAATCCCGGTTAAACTGAAACGTCTATTCAAAGCACATATAACATCCATGGAGAAGAACTTGAGACTACACCAAATGCCGAATATCTTGGGGTGACACTGGATAGTAAACTCATGGAATAATCAGATGGACAAAATCTGCAAAAAGGCAAACAAAAAACTTGGTTTCTTGAAGAGGAACATATCAACATGCTCAAGAGCCGTAAAAGGAAACATGCTACAAATTTTTGTGCTCCCGCAAACAAAGGAATCAATTGAGAAATTAGAACAGATTCAAAGAAGGACATGTTGATTTGTCTGCAGCAACTATTCCCAGAAAGACAGCGTGACTGCAATGATGGATGAACTTAAATGGAATATACCAAAGGACAGAAGAAAGAGACGCAAATTAAAAACATTCTTTAAGGGCAAACAGGGTCAAATGGTCATTCCAATCGAAAGTATTCTTAAACGCCAAAGGAAAGAAAATGACTATTTGGTACCACACCTGACTTCTTTCCTGCCTAATACCATCAGGCTATTAAATACATTACCATCCCGTGCCAAATTGGCAACTGACCTGGCAACATTCGAAAAAGATATTCAAATCATCACCTTTTTCAAATAAGCAAATCCACCCCCTCCAAACACGATTTCTGATCACCCCACTATGCATGTCGCGTTTATCTTCAACAAATAAAGTTATGACAGTATTGGATGGAAGTTGCAAGGTTCCTTATTGAACACCCCTTGTAATTGATCCCTGGAAAACAAACTTTATTTGTAGATGGTTGTATTTGACAATAATAGATAATGTATACTTTATACATCTTTATGCTTATACCCAATAAATATTGTCTGTCCTCTTTTTCTTTTATTCTATTCAGAGGCTTAAGATCTTCCAAATACGAATTGAATTGTTTGCTTTGTCCCACCGTACCTTCTGGCAAACGCTGCACCTAATGAAATATTATTACATACTTTATCTTCTTTTTGGTAAGTCAAATGTCTTCTATCTTAATCCAACCACTTTGTAAAATACATTTTAACACATTTGAAGTGATCTCCAGCTTGGAAAGTGTAGTTAAAAAGCTCAGTTTCTGGTTAGTATGAAAAATTAACCTTGTTGTTTCTTTCTGGTTTGAGAAACAATTAATGAAAATTTAATTAATTCAGAAATATTTTTAACGGTTTTAATATATATGTATTTGTCATTTAACTTAAACTTAAGAAGCTATGCCTCTTCCTAGCTAACTGTATATATAAAATAATTTAATTCTGAACTTTAATTTCTATGGATACCAAAAAGGGTTTAAGGCCAATCCATCTGCGGTCAATTGTTTTACTTATTTATATGATCACTTGTTCTCTTTTCATGTCTTCTTTATTGCTATAATATTGGTTGAAATGAGCAATTAAATAGATCATAGACTGTCTCCTCTTATTCATGTTATCTAGGAAGCCTTCCAAAACTTTGGATACATACTTTCTTTGGATTGCCCCTGGAGTAAGTAAATCAAATTACCCTCTAAAAGCATGATATTCTTATATTCCATTCTATTTTATTTGAAATGCCATGTTTTACTGTATTTGATAAACTGAATAAGCCAATTTGGTTCTTTTAAATTTACATCGTTCTGAGAAACAGAAAGGGTATCAAGATAAAGTGTTGTTTTACATTGATAATTTTGAGCAAGAAAAAGTATTAAAAGCCACTCAATGATTCAATATATATATAAATGATCATTTTCAGTGAAATAACAGGGTTCACACAGATCCTTAAAAGTGAAAAAAGCCCTTAAATTCCTTCAATATCTTATAAAAGTACATACATAACTGTTAGGACTGAAACTCACATGAAGATGAAAATCATAACAGTTTGGCTTTAAACAGAGACAGTGGCCTTATGCCTTCGCTTTACCCTTGATCCTTGAGGAGAAGGTCCCTAAAAAGTCCTTAATTTTGATTTTGAAATGTTGTTGTTGTAATTCTTGATTTTATTTATTTATTTATTTCAGTACCTAATAATGGTATAGAGTGTAAATAAAACTTTGGCCAAATTATCAGCCACAATCAGATATCTTATATTTCTTTATATTATATTATCGTGTAATTTCCAGTCCTTATGTAGCAGCCAAAGATTCCATCACTGGTTTGCTTGACCTGTCCTTAGCCTGGCAGACTTTTATTACTGTGTATCTTATCACATTTGCTTGGTCTGTGGCATTGATGCTTACAAAAACATTTCACGTTGAGGTATTACATTTTCTACAATGCTGTTTGCTTTATTTACTTTGTTTTGTTTTGTTGTTATTTTTGTGTGTGGTTTTTAGCCATATGTTAAGTTTTGTTAAATTTGTTTTACATTTTTCATAATGTTTTGTTTTAAGTTGCCGAAAAAATAATCTCTTTTGCCCTATGAATTTCTCTCCTTGCGTTAAAAAGGAGGAAACAAATCCACTCAAGCTATTTTCCTGAAATTATAGATGATATTTGCTTAGAAGATTTTTATATATAAAGGCAAGAATGAGTCTTTAGTATTTCAGATACTTAATAGGAGCGAGCAGGAAACGAGTAGGAGTAAAAGTATAATCGGATACCTTGAACGAGAAGTATCCATACATGATTTCTTTTTCTAACACGACTACTACTCGTTGATAATGAAGTTGTCGTGTCTCAATAGAGAGCAGTTATGTGTCAATGGGAAACAAATTAAGAAGAGGGGTAGGGGTGGGAAAGGGGAGAAAATGTCTAGCTACAACGAAGCACTGCCAGTCTTGTGTGGAGACAGGAAAGAAAAAAGTGGAAAAGCATGGAGCGTTGACAGGAAGGAAAGTGACATCTTCCATCACCACCTCTTTTTTCTTGATGCGTTTTACATGGTGAAGATATTTTGATGTACTACACATATACATTACTAGTCAAAAGGGGGAAGGGAGGTGGCATAGAACATTGCTTGCTTAGCAAGAGAGAGACAATCGCTTCGTGGAATAGGTCGGGATACTCGACTTAGGCATATCGTGTACTTCAAACGAGTAGAAGTTGTACACAATTTCTTTAGGCATCGCCGGGATCCCATCGGGATACTCGAGTTAGGCATTTGTTGAATGTGTGCTATGCATTCGTCTGTCATGGTGAAAGCTAGGGCCTTTTTCAGGCTACATAGTGTAGGTTTGTTGTTTTGTTTTTTAAATATAGCTCATTCAATGATAGGTTAGAATTTGATAGGAGTATATCATACTCTTTTGGGCATTGGGCCAAACCATAGAAAAAGCAAAGCATGCATCCACTTTCATAGACTTTAAGTGTCACCTACTGTCAAAATGCCTGCTTTGATATCAAGAGTATCGGGATGAGTACGTTACAGGTTTTAGAGGGACGAATACTGATATACTCGAACTCTCATAAAGGAGCGGATAGCCCGTGCTTAGTACTTAACCTGGTAGGCATCAATATGGGATGTATACTGTATCATCCAAATTGTAATTAAGGGAATATTTTATTGTGTCATTTTGTTTAGTTGTGTTTTTGGTTTTGGATTAAAATAAAAATGTAAAGTGCATTCTTGCTGCAATAAATGAAAAATTTTATGCAATGTTTTTATTTCAGCGTCTTGAGTTCCCTGTCATTGACACAATGGAAGACACAAAAGGCAAAACACTGGCCGATGCCTTAGCCTGCTCTTATTCGCCAATGTTACAGGTTTTTCTTTTAAATAGCTATTATGCTGTTATTGTTTTCTTTGGAAGTTTAGAATCAAAAAGAATCACAGCAGAAGTTTATCAATTTACAAGCTTCTCATACCTTGAAAATTATTCTTAACAAAACTATATCATTTTAATTGAATTGTCCTTCAAGTGTGCTTTGATGATAATTTTCTGCATGTTAATAAAATGTTATTTGATTTTTGTTAGCTACACTTTCCCATTTTTTCCAGATAATAGTAGATAGTATGGTTGAGAGTATGTGCAGTACCCTAAGCTTTTTAACGTACTGTTCCTTCTTTTGCTCCTCTTTAGGCTCGAGATGCCCAATAAGAGGAGGAAAAAGATTAATTGAATATTCATTTTCAATAGGAAGTTAGTGGGTTCATGATGTGACCATATTTACAATGGATCTACAGGGCTTATTGCCTCATAAAAACTGTTCATTTGATTCTTGCATTGTATAATGTTGACTTCATCATTGTTTCATTTTCCTACTATCTACAGCATCTAGCATTCTTAGATCTTGCCTGGCTGACAAAATTTTCACCTCTGCGAATACAAGAGTTGCTATGTCTAAGTCAACCTGGAGGACACCCTAAAATCTGGTCAACAGTCAGTGACATCATTCTGAATGAAATCTGGAACTTGAAGAATTGTGTCAGGGATGCCAATTTTACAATATTATCAAGAGTACCTGTAAATCCTCATCAGAATGGGGTAGATCATAACTCAACCTATGGAAATTCTGGTGAGATATTTTGCATATATCAGAGATGCCTACCAGTATGGATCGTTCTTACTTAGGGGTGAATAGTACGGAGGGCTATTTTTAATTAAATTTATTTTATTTTTTTTCTTTCAATTTTTTATTTTTTTCCATAAATAAATCCGTCAGAAAATGATAGGTAGAAATCTAACCCCAACCTGATCTTCCTGTCTGGATGGCCCCGCCGTATGCGCCTCGACTTCGTAATTTCTTTGTTCATTCTGTCGGCGTTTTCGTGATAATTTGCCCCCTGGCATTGTCTGTGAATCAGCAGGGAGTCTGTGCTGTGTGGGGAGGGTAAGACTAGGTGCAGATGCTTCCCGATTCGCATGAGAAATAAATTATAATTTAATTGATTTCCCCGATAATTTCTTGAAATAAGCGATATAGGCTATTAAAATTTGTTCTGACCTATGCATGTTGATTTTTAATGATCTCAGAAAGAATATTATAATTTATCTATAGCTTGACATTAAATTGTACGAATCTTTGTTTCGATACGCATAAAGTTTCAACTGCAGTGCCTGAGATAAATTTCGTTTCCATTCTCACTCAATCTTCCATTTCACTTCTTCGTGGAGAGATCGTTACTTGTACAGACTAGATTTCTAGATCTAAGTGTGAATTAAGTTAAAGTTTTCTTAAATCTTTCTTGTGGATTTTTCGTTCATCAATTCATCATGAAACGTGCATCTAATTCAAAGGATCTGTAACTGAAACCAAAATCTCGGATGCGATGCAGAGTTTTATAAAAAAATATTCAATTGAGTGGCCTTGTTTAAGACATAGTAGGCTGGGCGAGCACCATGCCTACTGTGAACTGTGTCGGTGTGGTTTTTCTGTGGCACACGCTGGGAGGGATGACTGTCGGCGACATGTATTGTCAAAAAAACACACTGATTATGCTAGTCTTGCTAAGTCAACTCAGAATTCAGGTAGTATTAAAGCCTTTTTCAAGAAGGAAGATGAAAATTGGAGGTAACCAGAGCAGAAGCCATGATAGTTGACCTGACTGTTGAGTTGAATCTTCCCATGACGGCTGCTGATGAAATATCTAAGTGTGTAAGAAAAATGTTTAAAGACTCAGAGACTGCCAAGGCTATTCAATGTGGCCGATCGAAGGTGACAGCAATGCTGAAGGAGATGTCCTTTCAGACCAGAGAAAAGGCTTAGTGAGATTATGAGGTCTTGGCCTTTCACCATTTCAACGGATGGATCAAATGATTCTGCTAGCAACAAGCTCTTTCCTCTAATTGTGCGGACTGTTGACCCAGAAACAAACGAGGTTTGATCTGATGCATATGGATTGCCAGAATGCCAGGAAAGAGCCACAGGTAAATAGATCTAGATCTAAATTTTCTTTTTTACTTACACTCCTCTAGAATCTAGGAGGTCTAGATATCTAGATCTAGATTAGATCTCTCATTTAATAAACTAACTAGATCTAGATCTAGATAATCTAGATCTATTCTGATTCTCAGTCTAGATCTCACCTTAGAGTAGGCCCAATAATAAGTCATCTACAAACATTGCAATTTGCATCTTCTAAGAAATGATATATCTTGATTCTAGATCTGATTTATGTAGTCTAAAATGCTAGACAAGCTTTTTATTGCTAAATTTCGTGCATAATCTTTGATCCATAGACTCTTGTAGAGGATGCTATCCAGAAGCTGGATAAGATAAGATAAACTTTTAGCATGCAAACTTTTATTTTCCAAAGGCAAAAAGGAAATTAGACTTGGATTTACATGGCAGCACAAAGTGATAACAATAGACATAGCAAATTCATAATAGAATATACTAGATCTATATATGATAATAAAAAGACGAAGAAGAAGAATAGTAATAATAATAGTAATATATTGAAAATTAAAAAATAAAAATAATTCTCTTCCTAAATGCAAAAGCTGGTCTCTTCAAATCTTGTTTTGCTAATGCTGTGTGGGGCTGGCTAGATTGGCATCCCCCTATTTTATTGCTATTTATTGAAATGTGTTTGTTAATTTAGTTTGCACAATTCCTTTTTGATAGGCTTGTTTATTTTTAAAAAATATGTTGAGATGGCCTTTGTCATATTTGTAGTTAGATCTTTATCTAGTGGAATCTAATGTTGTTCTTTTTTATTCATTCCTCTCACCAGGTGAACATCTTTAAATTAATAGATACTGCTTTCCGGGAAGCTAATATTCCATGGGACCACTGCTTAGCCTTGGGGTCAGACAATGCCAATGTTATGGTGGACAAAAATAAGGGCGTTTATGGCTTTATGACACAAGCACTCCCTTCAGTGTACCTCTCAGGATGTGTTTGCCATCTGTTCGCTGCAGAGGAAGGTAGGTTTGAAGTTGTGCCTGCTTCAATCCCATTCCTGCTTTGTCTTTTTCTCATCTTTTAATTTTGATAAGAATGAGATAATCCGTGTACTATGGATGTAGGCCTGATAATTATGATTACCATTCTTTTCTGATTCTGATTCTTCATGTAGAGTGTTTGCAACATAATTAAATACTGTCAATGGTTTACTATGTCAGGAATATTATTTTGCATACAATTAACTTTAAAGAACTTTATTCTATTTGTAATTTATGTATGTGATGTCATTTTTTTATCTATCAGTGATATACACACACTTTCATCACAGGGCATTAATATGCTGTTCTTGTTTTTAATTTCAGTGCTTCTTTGCTCGGTTGTTATTTGTTTTGTTTTAAAGAGTTGAAAGTGCCTATTCTCCACAGTTGACAATGGTTTATATTTATTTTCAGGTGCTGCTTGTCTCCCTTTCAGCATAGATGTTCTGGTTGATATTTATTATTACCTGGACAAGAGCAGCAAACGTCAGCTGTTACTGAGAGAAATGCAGGTCCTTCATGAAGTGAAGACATCTAAGATGCTATAGAATGTCAGCACAAGATGGTTGAGTGTCACCAGGAGTTTGGACAGAGTTCTTGAATATTGGGAGCCACTCCTGTCATTTTTTTAAAGAAGAGTGCAAGGAGAACACATCAAAGAGTTCAACGCATCAAAACGCATGCTGCGCCTGAAAACCTTTTTTCAGTCACCGACCAATCGCCTCTACTGTCTGGCCTTGAGGCATATTTTGTCAGTGTTTGACAAATCAACACAGAGCTGCAGTGTGACGAACTGAAAATTCACATTCTCAAGCGCTGCCTCAGCTCCCTTTTGAGGGACCTCTTAGTTATGTTCGTAAAACCAAGCGCCATGACATTTAAAACTGTGCTGGATGTGCAATTCTCGTTGGAGTATAATCTTAAAGACAATTCCTGCCTTGGAATTGGAGTCGCCACCAGGGAATTTCTTAACAGTGATTCTTTAAACTTGGGGACAAAAAAGTACAGGAATTCTTTGTCAAGATCAAAGCACTAGTTATGACAAGTTGCCAATATATCAAAGACAAGTTGCCCCTGGATGATGAGTTTCTCAATCATCTGGAAATTGTTAATGTCAAGTGTCAAGACACTGCCAGCCTGACATCAATTCTTTCCTTTTCTAGGAGATTTCCAGTGTTGATTTCTTCTGAAAATATGGATGACCTGGAAAGGGAATTCAACCTATATTTGATAACAGATGTTTCAAAATGTATTCAGCAGCGTATCGACTCGACATGGGGAGAGATTTCCCTGCTAGAGAATGAGAACAGGCCCGCATGTTCAGATTGTTGCCTGCTTTTATGCTGAACCTTCTTACAGTACCACATTCCACAGTGCTCACTGCGAGAGAATTTTTTCTATTAGGACAAATTACACAGAATTCCGTCCAAATTTCAACAGAGACATACTGCAGGCCATCATCATTTCAAAATCAAGACCTTCATGTGCAGAGGACCGTATCTACTCAGATCAGCAGCTGAAAGCCTTCTAAAAGCTGCTATTTTCAGTCCCTGCAGTAGTAGGGCCTATCACAAACACTGTACATATGTAAATAACTGTATATATATATCTGTAAATTAAGGTAAGACTATTCTTGCTCTACTTTATTGTTGTATGATATGCTTATGTCACGTAAGTTATAAAAAGTACTGATGGGTCTTCTCAAAGTACCGATGGTAGTCTCTTGAAGTACTGACTGCTCTAAATGTGGGTAGGCGTCTCTGATATATGGCTGACGTTTATAGAGTTTTCAATCGTATTGTAATTGTGGCTTTTGAATTTCCACATGTTAGTTAGGCAGGTTGTAATTCATGTCAGATTTATGAATGCAGTTTGTGCCACATTTTTTTACAAAGTTTTGATTATGTAAAAGATTCATTTTTATGTAATTAAGTTATGTTTTTACTCAGGGTCCTGATTACAGAGATTCAAGACTATCGTATGAACAAATCATGTTAATATTTTATCTTTAAAATGAGCAATGGAGAAAATTGTGATTCTCTTATTATATTTCCGTATCAGAAATTTTCATAATTTCGTAATTTGTGAACACATTATCAGGAATATTAAATTTGGATGGTTATTTTTAAAAAATGTCATTCTCTATCAAATTAATTTGGTCTGTGCCTATTAATAAAGAGTTGTGTCAGTTGATTTACAAGCAAGTTTATTATTATTATTATTTTTAATCGTTTCAGAAACAGCTGCTAATAGTTCTGTTCATTTGAGAGGAGGCTCAGATGCTACATCAAATGGTATTTCTATACATATTTATCTTCGTTGTCAAATTAATCATTATAAAACAATGTTTAGTTTTCATTTATTTTCTTAAAACCATTGCTCTAGAGCAGTGTTGGATCGTATCTGAACACATCCTTATCTGAGGGTATTGAGTACCCGATTATTTGTATCCGCGGGTAAACGAGCGCTTGACATACTTTATCGGGTAATGAGCGTTTGACCTGCTTTACCTGTGACTCTAACCAGAGAGACTCAATGCTAGACTATCAGATGGGCAAAATGAGCTGTTGAATTGCAGATGGGACAGTTAGTCGTCACAACCCGCCCCCACAGGAGATATCCCCCCTCCCATGAAATATGATCATACACACATGCATATGTGCACGTGCACACCCACACACACCTGGCCAGCGTCTAGCTCAGCTATGAAATGCAACACCATTCCCTCTCTTTCCTAAAAAGGTCCTTGACTCTTTTTTTTTTTTATCATCTCATTCAGCGACAACTCAGTGACATGTGTCGGTTTAAGGGCCTAGAAAGATAAGGGGAGATAACTCCTAACAGCTTGAAAAAATCTCCCCTTAGGATAAAGGCAATAACTGCACAGGGAATAACCAAGCAAACTAGTCATAGTTATGTTATTCCTATCAGTCGCTCATTTCTTTCAGATGATCTATTCTTATCGGTTGCTCATTCTTTCGGGTTCCCATCTGTTGACGTACACTTCAGGTGCCCATTTGATTCGGTTATCTGATCATAGTACCCGAAGCCCTCTCATCAGATAATTATTCGCGGGTGCCGAACACGCTCGACACAACACTACTTGAGAGGCCTGTGTGGGGAAAATATCATTATTCAGTTAATTAAGCTGAGGGCAAAAAGGCATCAATTATGATCAGCAGATGTTCAGTTTGTAGTGATAATAATGACATTGTTTATATTACTTATTTTAACCCTATGGCATTGGCTGCTGAAAAGGGATTTAGTTCCAGTAGTAAGGGATCGGAAAAGTAAATTAAATATTGCCTGTTGAAATGCAACAGCTTGCTTTTCTCTTTAAACATGTTCTTGAATCAAGTCATACAACTTATCTAAGAATACTGACCTTTGTATTAAATTTGAGAATATTGTAGGTAGATGATGAAGGGTAAAATCAGGGATTCAATTTAGCCATTGATTTTAAATATAAATGGAGATTTTAATGATAATTTTCTTATGAAAATTCATTTTTTGTTCCAGGTTTAAGACATAATGAAAATGCAAATCCACCAAACAAAGGCCTCATGACAAAGGTAACAATAATATAATGAAACATCCAAGTTTTTTATAAATTATCCTTGATTTCTCAAGATAATATTTATAATGGTGTGTCATGTCGTGAATATCCCTACGAATAGTGCTGGGTTTTATGATAGGTTGAGAATTTTCTTTAGTTGAGTAAGTAAAAAATTATATACATATATATACAGGAAATTATTTTCTGAAATTTAGTTGCGGGGGGGGGGGGGGGGGGGGGGGGGTACAATTTAAATATAT
>JASKDV010180876.1:0-12531 GCA_032466395.1 Aegires albopunctatus
TCTCTCTCTCTCTCTCTCAGTCTCTCTCTCTCTCTCTCTCTCTCTCTCTCTCTCTCTCTCTCTCTCTCTCTTACAAATAATAACTTCCACGATTCATTGTCCTAGGACCTTAACCTTTGTCACGTTATCGTTCCATAGGAATGCCATTCCAAAAGTAGTGCCAAGGAAACAGACGATTGCTGGTCCTTAAATGCAAGAGGTCGTTTTTATTTTAAACACTGGAAACGGATCGATGTCGGTAAGGACAGGATTTGAATACTGTTGTTCAGTGAATTTTTAGATCTCGTCTGCATCTGTTGTACATATAGACAAAAAGGTTATTACATTGTACTGTCTACCAATGTTTATCAATGTCTACTAAAGTGTAGGCTACCATCTTCGGATTCCACTTTCTTCAGATGAATCTATTTATAGCACTGTGATGTATAGAAAGCTGTGATAAGCAATTGGCACGTTACATTGATGTCAAGTAAAAAGAAAAATATGGAACAGATTACAAAACTAACGATTTTCAAAATTGTTGAGAAAAACATATTTTAAAATTTACAAACTTTGAAAGTTATAAAATGTAACCTCCAGACCTCCTTTTAGTACGTCAAAAGTCATAGACTGGTTCTAATAGGATGAAGAATAGACTAAAACACGACAAAAAATTATTTTGTGTTGACAAAAAGCAATAACATTTGCCTGTCATTCGTTGACTAATGTAGGCCTATTGCGAGCATATTTCTGGAGAGAAAAAAAACAACAACAACACCGTGTAACTTCTGACACACATTCATATAAGGATTTACTTCCTGTGTCACACGTACACTGTTGGTACAAAATACAAAATCGTCCGAACCCTGGGCAAGTTGGTCAAGCATATTAATAATAAATAAGATTGCCATAAAGAGCACTTCATAAATATTGAATGTCTTTTTCATTCTAAAGCATTGTCTCTTGATCCTTCCAAAGAGTTATTGATCCGGCCGAATGTGTCACTTGAGATTCATTGACAACAGAGATCTAGAATCTATAAAAAATATGATTCTCTAGATCTAGATCTAGATCTAGATCTAGATCTAGATATATCTAGATCTAGAAATCTAGATCTAGATCTAGATCTAGATATCTAGATCTAGATCTATATTATTTTGACTTTAGTCTTTTGTATCTTAGATTATTCTATAGATCAATGTTTTAACTTGTTTAGATCTAATTTCTAGGGATATCTAGATCTAGATATGTCCTTTTATCTCTTATGATAACAAAAAAAATCTTTTTCTTTTTTCTCGTGTTGTGAATACAGGAACTACTTGTCAGAGTGTGTGCCAAGAAAAAACACGTCGAATCAGTCGTTTTGCTGGGCAAGTTCCTGACGGAAACAGTTGTGTTATTGCTCCTGGACAATCAGGAGTATGTAGACAAGGAAAATGCGGTGTAAGTCCGATAGTTGGAAGGACTGTCATAGTTGTGCGACCAGTCAGGGAACAAAAATGGTCTAGATCTATTCAAGATAAGTGGGGGCCCTGTTTTAAGAAAGCTGTAGCCAGCTCTGTTCCTATCTCATGTCTTTTCTTTTTCTCTACGTTTCAATTTCAAGTCAAGTATCTAGCAAAAGGAGAATGGTAATCTTATTCTGATTGCAAAACTTTAAAGCTGTCACGTTAATGTGATGCCCCACTCATGGGCCCTGCCAACTATGAGTCAGATTCAGAGCTATAAGCCAGATCAACTGATTGTATTCCTGCTGAATTGAGAGTCACCCCCCTCTCAGTCACACTTATCAATCCTATGCATTAGACATGGTAGACTTTACTAAAGTAGACTTAGCATTGTCAGTGTGGGTCATGCTATTTTCTTCTGCATACGTAACTAACATTTTTTGTACATGCAAATCTTAAACAATAAATATTTCATGTATTAGAACTTATGGATTCCATGAAATAATCTGACAAGAACATAATTATGATACATATACAATAAATCCTGTTTCTAAAATCTTAACCAATAGAAAAGGGGGGAGGGGAGAGTGAAAAAGAAAGACGGAGAAAAGAAGAAGTAGTAATAGAAATGTATTAGGGGTTCGTAATTCAATTCCTTTTTAAAAAAATTTTTTTTACTGTCAATAGGCTGACCCCAAGCTGTGTTTTGACTCAAAAGACAAGCCGGATGTCATGGATATGTGCCTTGTATGTGGGGGTGGTAACTCATCTTGCATATTCCTCAAAGGTCACTTTGGATCTGCGGGTTAGGGAAATATTATTATTTTAATTTTGAAATGCTGAGTAAAGTTGTTTGTATCAGAAAGAAATGTGAGTTCAATGATGATGAAAAAAGGAACATCACTGGCCAAGTGGCTAACACAGTATAACCTGTAGAAAGCTCTAGCAGCTGCATACACTGACACTGGTCAGCTAGGTGACGTGATGGGATCAGATCGTCCTGCGGGTCACAAAACTTCTCGATAACCACAAGTTATTGGTGATGTGACCTAAAGTAAGACACTTTGTCCCATTTACCTTATTTGAGTCAAATTGCTTGAGTATCTGACCATTGTCCATGTCCAGAAAATGTTTTCACGCCTCAGAGGTTTTCTTTTATGTGTTTTGTGTTGCTGTTGGTAAGTGCAGTATATCACTGATTTTAAAGCACAATGACCCCGGCTGCGCTGTGGAAATGAATGTTAATTATTGAGATCAACTTCTACTTTATGTTTTATTCTAGTTTACATCCGAATCTTTGAAGAGTCATAGGTAAAGCTATTTATTATAAGGCGTCTTCTTATTTTACCTTGAATCACGAATATATTTATCATTATCAATGTTGATTAAGGGCATAGTGGTTGCCGTTAATTGTTATTTTAGCGCTATAAATGTCTCATAATTGATGTTCCTTATATTCTTAATTGCAGGTGACCAAAGTGAACGAAGTGAGGTAACAATTCCAAGAGGTTCTACGTTCATCACTGTTAAAAAGTTGGGGATTGCTAAAAATACCCTAGGTAAGAAGATTCGTGTTGAAAGGAAAGGAAATGATTATGTCATTCTGTCTCAGTCATGCGTCATGTTGGCCGAACAAATGAGCCATTGGACTCAATGTGAAAGTTCAGGGGTTCGAATCTCACTGTAGACGCCATGTTAACCCTTGGACAATTGCCTACATTGACAGTACTGTTCTTTTGGCTGAGGCTCAGTGACAGTTGATACCAAATATTTATTTATTTATTAATGATGGTATTAATGATGATAATGAAATGGTATAATTTAGAGAAACACCCCTACAAACTTCTCCTACTTACATATTGATGTCTCTCCTCTGAGTAATCCGGAAAAGTCAAGATTCTGAGGGGAAGAAAGTGTGCCTGAGCAACCACACTTCCTGACAATACATTGCCCAGGTACAGCCCAACATGTTGCATCCATGGTCAGATCTGACAGACTGAAGACTATTAGTGATGAAGCTACCACAGTAATTGAAATAATCAAATTTCCATATATTTTTATTTGGATGTAGATAATTTACTAAGATTACCTGACTCTACTCAGATGTGAATTGAAAACCTGGCCATGAAGAAAAAGTCATGTTAAATTAATAATATCAATAATAATAATAATAATAATAATAATAATAATAATATTTGATGATGCTGATGATGATAATAATAATCAGTATAATCTTAATGATAATGACTACAGCAATGATGATGATAATAACATTGATTATAATATTTGTGATAAGGACAAATGAGTTGCAAATGGCCATTGGTTATAAATATAATTCAAATTGGGTCTTATCACTCACCCAACCATTGTATATGCTGAGCATTGTTTGGTGAGATTTGTACCACTCATATCACTTGTCCACTAAAACTCCATGATGTTTCATTAGTACAATAATTATGGTGTTACATGGTGTTTATGTGTAATTTTATTTTATTGTCATGTGGTACCTCAGCCCTCCTAGATTCTTATGGACGTCAAATCATCAACCCTAACAGCTGGTTAAGTCGTCCAGGGAAATACAAAGCAGAAGGAAGTGAGTGGACATATCGGGAAGAACCAGCAGTGGAATTTATCAGCACTAAAGGTCCAACTATTGGAGATGTTACGTTAAAGGTAACATAAATATAAACTTTGATAACTATATAAAATTACCACAGGCTTTGTAATCTGTAGCTATTGGAGATTTACCATAAAGGTTAATATAAGTGTAAATGTAATAGTCCATAAAAAAACAGCATGCTGTTTGATCAACAGCTAATGGAAATATTACATTGAAGGTAAAATAAATTAAAAACTTTGATTAAGTAAGTAAATAATCTGATAAAGTAAATAAATAACTTTGATAAAGTACTTAAAAACATAGCACTCTTAAAAACAGCTATTAGAGGTGTAATGTTTTTTCTGTAGGTGACATCAGCCTTTCCCCAACAACGTGCCACTTACAGTTTCTGGGGCTCTATAAACCTCCACCCCCACCTGGAAAAGACATGGCAACACATGGCTTCTGCGGTGGAATTAGAAATGAGGCATGATGAAGGATGGAACGCATCGTAAGTAAATGAAATCTAGTGGACAGTATACTTTATGTGATAAAAGATAGGAATACTTAAACTATAGATCTTAGATCTAGTGGTCTAAATGTCTAGACTGTTTAAAGTTGAATCGGTTACGGTAGATGTTAAAAATAGTTTAAAAGCTCAGGCTAAATATTCGTCTAGGGTTACAAAATAAAATATAAACATTTTCGTTTAATTGCTTTCTATTAATAGATATCTCATCATTCAGGGGACCAAAAGGCACGTCTCCTGTCTGCTTGTAACATTCACAGACAAATATTCACCTGGTCAATTATGGAATAGAGACCATAGCACAGATAAAGCTTGTCTTTATATATAGTGAAATGGATTACACTTACAATAGAAAAAAGCAAAAGTAATTTAGAATAGAATAAACAAAAGATTTTGATTAGTGATTGTCTTTTACAACATTGTCATGTAGCTATGCTTCAATATTTAAGTAATATGCTACAGATGAATAAAGTCCAGTCTCCTTGTTGTTACCTTGAAGGATGAAAGTCTGGATAAGACATGCAAAGAAAAGTTTAAAAGTAACCGATATACATCTTCTTGTTAAAAAATGAAGCAGATGTCAATTATTAATTTGTGATCTTTCTTTAGAAATTCTTTTAAAGTTTCTGATGACAATCATGATTTTTGTAAAGATGATATCTATTTTGGTAGATCTAAACAAAAAGCATGGATTGATAGCAACAATTACAGCAAAAAAAACAACAATCAAAGCAAATTGCTCCTTTTATATTTTATCAAATCTTTTCCGAATGACTCAAGCCTTGATAGAAAAAAATCTCACAATTATGATTTTGTTTTTCCCTGAAGTCAAAGAAAAAAAATAATCGGAGGACATACCGTTGGTTTTTGGAATAATTTTATAACTTGTAATGATACCATTTTTGCTTCAGGTCCAAGTACAATAAGGAAAAAGATAATAAGATGAAAGATATGAAATCATCCATGGAAGAAAGCCATCAACAAATGAGAAGAAAAGAATCCGTCACCTTTACAATCCCCAAGACTAATACAAGCTCCAATTCACAAATACAATCTACCTTAAAAGACCAAACGACAAATCAACCTTCAAGCACCATACCCTCTTATTCCGACTCTAGTACCAAGATGGCTGGTAAAAACTTTGGCCTTTAATCAAATCTTAGTGATAGGATTTTGCCATAAATGATGCTATCTTTGTAGAGAATCATACCTTCTTTTGACGTCAACTTGCCAATAAAGACAATATGATATGTAATAATGTTTATGATGAAATTGATAATGGTAATAATAATCTGTCGTTCCTACATGGATTCTAAGAGAGCTATATATTATTGTTATTATTATTATTATTATCATTATTATTACTTTTATTACTAGAAAAGACCACATTCTGTAAGGTTTTCATAGCTAGTTTTTACTTTTCCTGCTTGCTGCTTACGGGACTGCCTTTCTCCAAGAAGCACGACATTGGGAATTATGGCTAAACTTAATTGAAGCACTGAATTTTTGAATCAAGGAATAGAGAATGAGGCGCAAGTGCAGCGCATTAATTTCAAGCATGACAGCATATCGGATTCTGAACATAATTCCAATCGTAATTGATTCTGATTTTATAAACGAAAAGAAATCAAGAATCTGGCTGGGCCAAGCACGAAATAATGCTATTTCATGCATGTATGCCAAATTTGTTGTTTCTTTATGCTGTAGTCTTTCTTATTCTTGAAAGTGTCAATTTAATTTATGCCATAGATTTTTTTATTATTGTTATTATCATTTATTTATCCTTTTCATTACAATTATTATCAGCATCATCAAATACATGATAAGAGAACAAAGCTTAGATTCATAATAATATATCAAAATTGCACAGCACTGTAGCATAAAAAGATGAATGTCTTCCCCTAGGTTCTAAATTCAATCGAATCCATACCAACATTGACATCGCAAAATCAACCACAAGTCAATCGACGCCTTCCACCAATTCTCATCCCGAAATCAGAACCACCAACAGTACCATTACTACAGCTCCAACTGTTGCTCTAGAAAATATATCAACCTCCAATCCATCTGGACGCTTGAAAATAAGAAAAAAGAAAAAACCTCGGGGAAAAAATGGAAACAAAATAAAACGAAATCGCAAGCCTCGAAGGAGAAAGGGTAAGAAGTTTTAGGTCACTCTATAGCCATTTGTTAATGCACAGCTATCATCTATGACGCACGTTTGATCAACCGTATGATTATTATCTTTCTATTCCTTGAATTTTGGTTGATTATTACAATTTATCGGTTTTATTTGATTTTCATAGCCTTTAGATGATGTTACACGTATGTGTGGGTCCAGGCAAAAACTCAGCTGAAGTTCAAAATCATAAAAAGGAAACTGATAGTTGGCAAAGACAGTGCAATTATTTCTGAGCATTTTGCACTTTACTTCATCCAATTATAATAATTAGAACCTGAGATATGATTCTTTTAGTGCTGCTGGCTTCACAAACCTCAAACTGAGAAAATCACACCCAAAGTGTGGGAAAGCAGAAATTTCGTAAAGAGAGCTGGTGTCACAAAAAAAATTAAAATAAAATACTTCTAATCAAATTTTAACATATTAAATGGTTTCAAAACAAGCAGAACAAATTTAAGATATCGAAGAACGTAAAATCTCAAAACCTTTTGGTTTGGTCCAATTTTGACTTTAAGAGCCCCTACTCAAGAGATAAATCTGGCGACTTTAGCTGGGTTTTTGCCTTGACCCACATCTATTATGATGGCAATCATCGTCATTGAATCTTGAAACAAGAATGAAAAAGGTTTTGAATGTAAATTACATCTAGGTTGATCTTTGGTCACAATGATGAATTCCTATCCTATAATTTCATATCTCTTATTGTAGTTTAAATACCTCTAGACTTTTCCTAAAGACAAATTTCCCCTTATGATGATGGTAAAGTTGTTTCCTATACTCATTACTGAACTAAGAGGAAATTAGGAGAAGAGTCACAATTTTTTTTCTTTTAAGGCATACAGCTTTGTGTTGTAGTTTGCCATGGCTTTCCACGCCAACTTTACTTTTGCTTGGTCTAAAGAGACCTATCTATCCAGTCACAGGGAAGCTACGGGAAAAAATTTGCCATGACGGGAATAATGGTAGTAAACATTATAGATCGATTAATTTATTTCTACCTTTGACAATGCATTCTTGATACAAGTTCTTATTTACACTCAGGGGCCAAAAGGAAAAAGCGACCAAAGAAAAGAAAAGGTTTCCGTAAAAGAAAACGCACCTCTGCCTTGTCGATGAAGGAAATTGGTAAGAACCGCTTGAGTTGTCCCTTTCAAAGCTATGCTAGCAACTCATTCAAAAATTGGTTAATACAGGGAGGTATTTGCTAAATGGGCTCATTCTTTCCCAACACAGTTGTGGAAGATTTTTTTTGAGGGATAATTTACCCTCAGGAATAAAATGTAGCAAAACCTGTTTATATTCTTAAACACAGACTAATATAATTGCTATGCAAATATTAGGTATAATGACGGTAATACTGGATTTGATGGCGTTTGTAAGTATTATATCGTCACTCTCTCTCTATATATATATATATATATATATATATTTATTTATTATGTTATATCCGTTATATAAATGTATAAATGCAAAAAAAGAAATTATATGGGGGAGATAATTATACATTTAGGGTGGCAAAAAGAGATGCGCAGTATCATACGCGTTTTGATCACACAAGAAAATGAGCATATCTATTGGCCAATGTTATTTCTACGACAAAATGAAAATCCGAAAATTTGTAGCTATACGTTTATAGAACGAAAATAACGATATTTGAATTAGAATTTCATGAATGTGATATAGTAGCAGAGATATTGAACATGTATCTGATGAGTCAAAGTGGTGAAGGAGTCCATTTTGTTTGCTTCTTTTCCAGAGAATTGTTTTCCGTGCCCCAGAGTTAAAGCGAGAAGAAGATTGTTTTGTAAAAGTGATTTTGGTAAGCTGTATACCATTCATTGTTGCTCTTGCCTTGTCTTAATCCTCAAATAATGTCTGTCAGTTCAGCGCGGGCTACCACTCCTATTTGATTATATCAGTATTCGTCATGGGTGCCAGACCTCCGGGCCCAGCCAGGGAATCCGGGCTGGCAAAATCTAACATCGCAACCTTCCGGGCTGCGATTATTAACCTTAAATGTTTTGTTTTGTTTTTTTAATGCGAGCAAAAAAAATAATTTTTTAATGCGAGCGGAGTTTTACGGTGACAGACACGATCTCCGAGCAAGCTCTCTATCGCTCTCTTTTAAAAATCTCTATACCCTTCTATCACACATGCGATGCCGAACACACACTGCATCGATCGATATAATAATCTGACAGCGGCATGGGAGGCTAGTCGTCACATCACACACACAGTGAATGATTAAGCCCTATCGCTTATCGTGTGAGGATCTACCTACGATGCGTCTGTGCACAGTGCACGCCTGCCTGCAAGTTGTGTGCAACCAACTTGCAGACCAGCACCATGCTTCATCTTCTCACATTTTACCTGTCAGTCCATCTCCAAGACCGTAAAAAAAACACACAAAAAAACACAACCTTAACAGCCTATTTTTAAAAAGTATAAGAACTGTCTCCTGATTCCTTGTGGATAAGGAGTTAGAACGGTATCCACTGCTGGACCCTAGCATGTATCGCAAGAGGCGACTAAATGGGTCTACTAGCAACTTACACAATGCAAGGTATGACGATTTTTCAATTTCAGGGTTGGGAAAATTTTGAACTTGAATTTCAGGGTTGAAGAAAATTTTCACTGGCACCCATGATTCAGATAGACATCACCCTAGTCTATAGTAAACCTTCTCTACTAATGATCCCCCCTCCTCCCCCCACCATCCCTATCCACCCCCACCCACCCCACCACTACCCCTTAGGAGGCATTGACCCGTAGTGGAAATAAACTACTATTTTAAACGTTGACTTTGATTGACCTTCGATCATCTGACATGACATGATATGCAAGCGGCCCATCATCCTATGGCCTACATTCGATTCCTCTATATAGATTATAACTCTTTGCACGCCCCCTTTAACGTCATTACTATTTGATTCACTTCTAAACGATGACGGACAAGCTAGATGTTCTTTGATTCCAGTCACCGATACAATACATGAAGTCTAAGTGTTGAACTCTTCAAACTGTAAGTAATACATGTGTACATGATTTATTCCATCTATTTCTACCATACATTCCATACTTCTATGCTTTCTTCCCCATCTTCTGTATCTCTTCTCTCTATTTATTATTTGGTAAAGTGTCGTATAACAAGGTCCCCTCCAGTCAGTATAGGCGTCTATAACACTGAATGCTTTACGTTGAAACTTTCCATGATCATTCGTGTATGTCCCGAGCATGTTTAGGACCACAAATTATTATTAGAGACCCAATGGATTTTGTGCATCTATTACAGCATTTTTGTTTACGACTTTATTGATGACATGCTGTTTATGTATATATAATTATTTTTGCGCCTCCATCATAGTAACATTGTGGCCGAGTGGATAAGACGATTGACTTTCAATTGAACGTTGTGGGTTCGCCTCCTATTTCGGTAGATTTTTTTTAATTTTGGCGTCTTGAATCATATTATTCCTCCGGTGGTTTATTTTTTGAAATTTTTAAAATAATTCGTTTATAAGTTATAAGTTTGAACAGTCATCTTTCTCTGTCAAATCGAAGTAGCTAAGAAGGAAAATTAATTGTAACATTGTCCCCGCCTTTTCATCATACTACTGTCTTCTCTCTTCCTTATTTACAATATTTAGATCTACATTTCTATTATCAAATTCATATGAAAATCCGTTCGTGCCACGGGAGTTCAGTTTGTGATATTCAAACTCTCAATTAGTGGGTACCAAACACGGCCTTAAAGTTTGAGCCTACAAACAAATTTAGGCCTCGAGTCTACAGCGTCTGTACAGACTTACGGAAAATGTATGGTTTCGTCTAACATTTTATTTCGCCATTCGCTTTGTTCATAGCAGGCAGACCACAACGTCTAAATGTTTGTCTGCTTTCGCTCTATCTGATTGGTGTCCCCTTGTATCTCCTTGTCTGGCCCGAAAAAAATCAGGTCTGTATTTACGCTGTGGACACGAGGCCTTAATCAGTATTGCCTACTGCCTCTGTACTCATTGACTCATTCACTCTCTGACATGATCATCAGACCGTCGTGGGGACTTGAATTGGGAAACAGAAAGGAGGCAATAAATCTAATTTGAATACCTCGTTATCTACATAGACAGTGGCTTGACTTTCAAGACCCACGTGGAATACATTCACAAAAGTCAGACAAGAGATTGCATGTAATGCAAAAGCTAACCAGTTCATTTGACCTGAGTCTTGGTGCACTGATTTTTCTGAAGGTTATACGATTTACCCCAGGGCAGAAATATGCACACTTCAGATAGGAAGTGGGAAGATTGCCTCAAAATTGATGTAGTTTTCCATACTACGTGTTTCCGGTGGAATTAGACAGGACCTGAAAATTTGGAGTTCACAATAATTTTTCAAGTGAGATTTATCAGGCCCTCAATGATTCTTATTTGCCTATAGTTTTCAATCCACATCACTATGCCGGAAGTAACCACACTAAGAACGAGAGAATCTTAGACTTGTGTCAGTGTACCAATACTCAGGTCAAAAGAACAGTTTAGCTTTCGCATAACATGAAATCTCTTGCCTGCCTTTTTGTGAATGTGTTCTACGTGGGTCTTTTAAAAAAATCAAGCCACTGTCTATGTAGATACCAAAGTATTAACTAGATTTATTACCTCCATTCTTCTTGCCAAAAAACTCTCCCCGGAAGAGGCGATGTAGTAAAGAGATACAGGGGGAGGGGGGGGGGGGTGGACCAATCAGATAGAGCGAAAGCAGAACACATTCCGACGTTGTGGTCTACATCCTATGAACAAAGCGAATGTCTGTACAGACGATATTGTAGACTCGAGGCCTAATTAATTGGTTTCAGGCTTAAAAACCTCCACTACGTCAAACTTGAAGGCCGTGTTATGTACACACTAATTGAGTTTGTGATCATCTAGACTGTTTTATATTGCACTTCCTTTGAACACGTTAAAACAATTAATTATTGTCAACTAAACATGAATTGGATTTCCGGATTAGATCTAGAGGCTTTAATTATGATGCTGGTTTTGAGATTTTATTTGGATAAAAGATCCCATTCAATGATAAAATCGAAATTCTTTTACAATACATTACATTATCATACAGAGGTCTAGATTCTCGAGGTCTACATTAAATTTAATCAAGCATCCAAATAGTCACATTCTTGTGTAAATATAGAAATGCTCACATTATGTAATTTTAATTAGATCTAGATCCAGATTGTAGATATTTATATATATCAAGAAACTGTATATTTTATAGACCTATTACAATTAATGGAAAGTCTAATTTTTAGATTTTAGATAGATTTATTCATTGGAAATATAGATCTGGTTTCTAGATTAGATCATTAAGCCACCAGATTAACGGTCTTTATTTCTTCATTTCTATAAAAGGTGTTCCTAAATCAACAACAAATTAAAATACAATGACGTCACCGTTCGTTGGTCTTCTCATTGGATTTTTATTGACTACGTCAGGTATGAGAATCAATGTGCAACCAAACATGTGCATTTACACTCTTTCTATTATCTACTCCAAAATGTTCTCTCAATTTGTGTGTCAATATTATTCTCATTAGAATTCTATCACCAGCTTTCTCTCTTTCTCTGTCTCTGTGTCTCTGTCTCTGTCTCTCTATCTCTGTCTCTTTATCTCTCTGTCTCTCTCTCTCTCTCTATCTCTCTATCTCTCACTATATCTATCTATATCTCTTTCTTTCTCTCTCTCTCTCTCTCTCTCTCTCTCTCTCTCTCTCTCTCTCTCTCTCTCTCTCTCTCTCTCT
>JASKDV010180887.1:0-12529 GCA_032466395.1 Aegires albopunctatus
TCAAGACTTGGCCACAGATTCTTTAAAAAGAGACAATTTTCAAGACTTTTTCAAGACTTGGCCACAGATTCTTTAAAAAGAGACGATTTTCAGGATTTGAGCCTGCTCAAAATTAAAGACTTATAGAATTGCGTTGTATGGACCCTGGACATAGATCAAAACAAAAAAAAGTAATATGACTAAAAAGTGTTAAAATGGATACTATTGTATGCTTACCTATTGATGAAATCAATGGCATGGGTTTTGAGTTGCTCTGCACTGTGAAGGTCTGCCAAAACTAGGATGTCGCATACATTTTCAATTGTTAAACTGGAGCAGAGAGCATCCTCACACATTACTTTTAGTCTTTCAAGATTATACTGAAAAAAAAAATTGTTTTAATTTTAAACAGTGAATTGAGGAGAACTTTGCATTTGAAAATCACAATGTTTTAAAAAATGAAACATCGGAATTTTAGAAAAGATTGTTCCGAATATGGTATATTTCATACTCTTGTTCGACAAAATAAAATCTGCTCAGAGTTATAAAAGAAAATACAATTCCACCAAAAGCAAGACAGGTACACAACAAGTGCTTCACTTACAAATAATTAATATGCAACTCAGTATACAATAGAATCTAAAAGATAGACATTTTGTCTGAATAAGGAGCTTTACCCATTACAATGAATCCTAACACCTCTCTAATCATTTCATGAACATCTTCTATATCTTCTGGCTTCGTGACATAACACTTTAAAAAGGTTAAAGTTCATCGTATATATCAAACCCTACTCAATTGACAGCATGATAACGCTAAAAAGCTGTCACATACCAAAAATGAGTATAAAACCTAACAGAACCATGTTTACAAAGTTAATAAGCACTTGTATCAAATCGATTTGTGCTACAAAAATATTCAATAATCAACTCACTTTATCTGCAGCTGCTAAGAGATCATCTGCCATTTTGTCTAAATTAGGAGCTTTGCCTGTATAGGTGAATCTTAACATCTCTCTCATTACTTCATGATCAACATCTTGAATGTCCACTCGGTTCTGATTGAGGGATTAAAAAATAAAATAGAATGAAAGAGTTTTGAGCATTATCTTGATGACAAAATGAATAATATAATATGCACAATAAAAATCAGCTAAAAAGAACTTTTTAAACGTTCAGACATCATGATCTAGATATTTGTATTTAATAAGAAGATCAAATTAGCATCTAGAAATTGAAACTTTATATTAATTCAAGCTATTAAAAAGAAAAAGAGGGAAAAGAAATATATTTCATATACACATACCTGTTTGCTTTCTGTCATTTCATGTTCAAACATTGCATTAAATACAGGGGATCTTGCTATAAGAAAAAAAAAAATACAAAAAATAAATAAATTTTAACTGGTAAAAATAAAAAGTGACCACTAATAATATAACTTTTATAAATTTAATTTTCTTCTTCTTAAAGGAGTGAAAAGTAATAGAAAAATAAAAGATATAGATTAAATCTTTCAACATCAATGGCACTCTCAGACTGATTCTCTCCTTTATCTAAGTATTCAAAATTTATCTCCTTTAAACATTATACATATTTATAACTTACCCGCTAAAATGGCTTTATGGGCAAGAAATTCGCGACCACCAACACACAAAGTGACATCACTGAATGATGACCGATCAAAAAGCTGACCTAGGTTTTCACTGAGTCGACATTCAGGTACCTTGACAGGGGTGCAGTTTGATTGACCAGACACATTGACAGTGTCTCCTACAACACTAACCTAAATGTGGCAACAAAAATAAAAATGGATTTGACAAAAGAAAAACAAAGAAAATTCCTGACTTATAGCACGATAGACTTCAGTGGGGTCTAAATATGACTCAATTGGGTTATGATATATACAGTGTAGTTAGCTTTTCCTTGCAACATTAAGTTTTAAGCATGACTAGATTGAATTTCTAACAGTAGCTAAAAAATAAAAATTAGTGGATGAATAAGATATGGAAGAAAAGAAAAAATCATTGATTGCAGATCAATTAAATGATTGAATCGCTAGTCAGAATTCAGCTTCATTTCTCAGCCACTAACATTAACATCAATAAGCACTGAAAATAAATGAATTTCAATTTGATAATAAAGTAATCTTTGCCTTAGATTTTGAGATTAGGACAAAGTGGGATGTGAGGCCGAGTGTGATGACGAAATGCAAGGAAAAAGATTCATGTAAATACACTGCTTGACTTTGAATCAGCTATCAAATAAAATAGAATAAAATTCCACTTATCTATCCTAAAAGTGAAATTTGTCATTTGGTATTTACCGACACTGAGCAAGGACCATAAGAACAGCACCGCAAACGTATGCAATTCGTCTAAATAACCTTGCCCTAGAGTTAAACACGGCGCAGAGCTGCCAACCTAAGATTTGCAGAATTTGTATCCACAAAGTACCTAATTTCTATTTTCATCTGCAAATTTGTATTCTATCGATCGATGTTCACACATCGTGATACTTAATAATTTTATAACATCAAACTCAAATATTGACCCTACACACATGCATGGTCCAGTTAAAATATATAAATCCAATTATAAAGATTACCCTGAATGTAATAAATTCCAAGTTGAAATGTTAATAAAATATTCTAAAATAATACTGGCATTTGGCATACTAATAAACACCCTTTACTAAACATGCAATGTCCAAATTAAAGACCACCAACTAGACCTGTTATACACTGTCTTGAGGCAAATACTTGGATTTGTTGAATCTGTATTTTTGTCTCAAATTTGTATTAAAACACAAAAATTTACATTGGTTGGCAGCTCTGACACGGTGTCTCCAATGAGATTCAAACCTACAACCTTGGCTTAACCATTCGGCCACCGTGAATGGGATGCAAGATGAATAGTACTTTACCGAAGTTGAATCATTGGGGGTGGCCATCCAGTCAACATGTTCTTTTAAGAAAGGAGGAGAACATTAAGATACATCGAGATACATACCTCACAGAAAATGGTGAGCTTATCATCGGGCAATAATCCATTAGCTTCATCCATTAAGAAATCCCTTCGTATAAATTTTTTAAACCCCCAATCTTTCCCTTGAACAAATCTGTAAGCACGCTGACTTTCTGCAATGTAAAGGAGAAAATTATTCAAAATTACAAATATGAGCGCTAATTGAAATTCTTGATACAGAGAATCAAGAGAATACATTAAAAAATAATACAAAATTTAAAAAGTCATCAGCTGATATCTTCAAACATTGTTTCTGCAAACAATATATCTGATAACATTGCTTCTGCAAAGCAAATAGCTAATTCAATAAAAAAAAAAAGAAGCTTTCTTTATCCCAGAGCTTGAAGGTAGGTAAAGACAAATTTGAGCCCAGAACATGATAAAATAATTATGTCTGTAGTTTAGAAGGGGAAGAGAGGACAGCCACTGGAGATATGGACAGGGATCACAGTGAAAATTGTTTGCAACCCCTGAACTTTGACAGTTAATCGGGTAAACACGCTCATGAACCCAACCCAGTCCCAATAATTTCTTTAAACCATAAAAATACAACAATCAAAAATAGAAGCGCAAACATTTCACCCACCTTTAACTTTGACAATCTTTGAAATTATGTAATAAAAATTCCATTGCTACAATGGCTGTCAATGTGAGAGCTTTGCTTGGGTTGTGATAATAATGCATATTATACTATGGATTTTATGGCCGTATACCTTGCCTAAAAATATGGGTATCACAGTCAACAAGATACTTTGCTTTAAAAAAGAGCTGCCAACCCGTATTGAGGCTCACAGGGGTCTGAGGCTTAGCCCACCAGTTTTTTGGCAACATCAATAGGAATATTACGTGAAAAACAATCTGCATGGCTCTGCATCGAGCAAAAAAAAATCATTGACTTAACAAACACCATAAAGCATAGCTATCTTTTCATTTATTTATTTTTTCAAAATATGTTTAGTTAACTGTTCAATTACATGTTATTTCTTTGTTCAAAATGACAAAAATTTGGTATAAGAAGCAATACATGTACATAATATTTTGTCAATCACAGCTAAACTATCTGTATTCTTGAGTTCACCCATATATGATTATAGCCTAAGGGATAGGGCATCAATTAATTAGCTTTGGACAGTTTTAAGGATTGGAGGCATTCTACAATAAAATTAATACAAAGGACCTTTACTGACAAAGAACTAAAATTATATTTTGTCCCTAAACAAATTACAGGTTTGATGAAGATATTACCAGTATCGTGGTCTAGCAATTTATTTGATTTGATCTTGGTTTGGCAGGTGAAATGGGCAATGTGACCTTGAAATACGGATACACAGCAATTAATATTATTATAGCACTATGCATGACAATGTGTGATTTATCTTTTGCTTCAAGATATAAAAACGGTCACACCCACCCATATACACACACTTTCTCTCTCTCATCAGCACCATAATATTAGGCCTAATGTTATTGCTATGCTAACAGGATGGTGGCTTGGCAGAAAATCGATATTTAAAGCTGCTAATATTATCATATTGATGTAGGCCTACTAGTACTCTTAGCCCGTGTGTCAACCAAGACAGAACTGATACAAAAACGACTCCATTTTTTAAGTTTAAGCATTTGACAGTGTAGACAGAACGGCCATTTGGAAACTAATGGAACACTATGGTTTCCCTGATAAATTCTTCCATATCATTCGACTCTTCTATGAAAATTCTACTTGCCAAGTAATACATGATGGTAAGCTCACAGAAACATTCAAGGTGAAAACTGGAGTCAGACAAGGATGCCTCCTATCTCCAACAATTTTCTTATTGGTCATAAACCGGATCATGAAGAATTCCATAGAGGATACAAAAAACAAAAACAAAAACAGGTTTACAATCGACTCTTGTAAATCAGCTGGAAGATTTAGACTTCACTGACGACATATGTTTACTCTCACATCGCTACCAAGATGCCCAAATGAAATTACTTAAGCTGGCAGAAGAAGCTGCAAAGACAGGGCTCCAAATAAATATACAGAAAGAAAAATACACAAAAATAAACAAACCCGAAGGCAATGAGGATAAACGAAAAGCAAGGAAATCCAATACAACTGAAAGGACAGGACATCAAGGAAACAGAAAAATTCACTTATCTCGGTAGTGTGGTAAATAAAGATGGCGGTACTGAAGAAGACATCAAAACGCGCATCAACAAAGCCATGAACACTTTTAGAACTCTTCGCCCAATTTGGACATCTTCATTACTACCAACAAATAACAAAATCAGAATATTTATCACCAATGTGAAGTCAGTCTTAGTGTATGGTTCAGAAACCTGGAGGACCACGAACAGCAACATGAATAGATTGCAGTCCATTACAAATAGATGCCTTAGATCTGCTGAATTTAATTATCTCGTACAATGTAGGAGAATGCAACCTGGCGTTCACACCAAAATGCTGTGAGAGCTGAGCGCATGCCGTGATGTGGAAGATCCGTTATTATCATTTACTGAACAGACCTATCCTGCTACTCCCTCCCTATAATTACAGTGCGCAAGCCTTCAAATTTGAACACACTAATAATACTACAATGCCATCGTCTCTCATACTTCAGGAGTGTTCAACCTTTACTTGGCATAGGGTCTACTTTAATAATTCCCAGCCTTTGGAGATCTACCAGTCAGTGTTACCAGGTATACTTTGGCCGTCCCGTCACATGCTTAATTTCAATCCTTCACTTTGACAAAAGAGAAAAAAAACTAACACAACCCGCCAATCCAAGAAAAAATGACCCGCCAAAATACAAAGACACATAATAATAAAAACTAAATCTCGTGGATGTGTCCTGCAGTCATCCCGCGATCGACTCCCAAGCACTTGAAGATCGACAAGTAGATCGCGATCGACTTGTTGAGCGCCCCTGCTCTAACTCTAAGGTTCATTAATAATCATCCTTGAAAAAAACAAACAAACCCCAAAACCTCCCACACAAATCAATACACATTCAATTAACGTTTCGATACCATCTTCGCCCAGGCAATGTTTAAAGTAACTCTGGGCTTGGACATTTAATTAAAGTTATGCCTCAGTGATGTTTCACACTTCCATGGTAACCAGCAATCAATTATTATATCAAATTTCGCTACAGCTTACACGAGTAAGCATCAATACACATTCAATTAATGTTTCTGTCCACGGTAATAATCAATTATGATATCATATTTTACTACAACCACAGAAATCTAAATGGCATTATTAATATTTCTGTTAGTACTGCAGCTTACATGAGGGACAGTGGCGTCGCGTGGCAAAAAAATTTGGGTGTGCAATACCTCGCACTGATTTTTATGTGCTGTGCGTTTCAAGAGTTAAGATTTGAAGAAAAAAAATAATAAAGAGAGAGAGAGAGAGAGAGAGAGAGAGAGAGAGAGAGAGAGAGAGAGTGGGGGCGGGGGTGGGTGAGTGGATTCATAGAAGGAAGTAAATGATAATAAATAATGAATGAATGAAACAGATTGCTGTCAATGTGTCATACAATTATAATATGAAGGCCATGGATTATGTTTTAGTTTTAGCTAAAAAATATAAAACAAAATTAAAAACAAAACTTCAACTGCTGACGCTTTTTTGCCTCGCCTCAGTGTTTCATCTCTTCGATGTTTTTGTTTCCTTTCTCCTTCTTTATTATAGAATCAATATCAGATCTGACCGACTCAATTGCTCTTCGAAAGATGCCAATGGCATTCTGGGATGTTGGTTGGTAGGACCGTTTCTGAAGAGTTGCAAACAAGATGTCGACATGTTGTTAAAAAGTAAGAAAGAAGAGAAAGCTGGGATCATTCAGTAGATTTAAAAGGCCAGACGACCTTTGAGTAGTGTCCTCATCCCAATTTCCCTCCATAATTGTTTGAAATACATGACTCAGACTGTCTTTTTGAAAGTAGATACTCACAATTAATCGTGATTGAAAGTTCCATCTAGTTTCAGAGGATGAAGGTAACTCCCTACGGCATATTAAGAAACGTTCATCAACTTTAATTTCCTTTACGATTTACAGTATCAGTTGCCTCATCAGCTTGTCCAGAAACAGACGGTGTATTTGCTACATCGTGTTTCAATTCATCAATGTAAACTTCATACATGCTTTGTAAAATTTCATTTTGACTGTCTTTTGAAGTATAGCGTGCCATAGTGGCTGTTTAAGGTGTTCGGAGAGGGTATGATTATTTTGTTCGTCCATGTGAAACAAATCAAGAAATATGCCGCCATTTGATGATTCGAGGCTTTCGTCGTAGCCCCACAATAGAATCTCGTGCATTCCACAAAACAATAGCGCCCCGATGATTTTTGTTAGAACATACCTGTAAGCTGTTCTTTCTGACTTGTTCATTGTATATAGTTGTAGCGATTTGATGACCACTGTCTATTTGCCTCCTGGTGTCTACAACCCCGAAAAGCTTATATTTCACTGCATAACAATATGCCCTTTTGTGGATTCATGCTTTTTAATATATTATTTTTTTGAGTAATGTGGGAATGTTTGTAAAGCCTGATCTGGACCAAGGTGTAATTTCATCACTAAAAAGCAAGGAATAGAAACAAAATAAAGATTTTCGACTTTCGCTAGCGGTCAACCACTCCACTGTCTTAAAATATTCAACGGTAAAACCACGCTGGCAGTGCTTCGTTGCTTGGATAAGAATAAAGTCGGTTGGTTTATGAGGTCCCAATTCTTTAATAAGCTTTTTTTTTCTTGAGAGGAAGGTTGCCTAAATGGTCTATCCAGGAGAAAGCCAACTCAATTCATGTCCCTTGATTCTAAATACAAAGGGCATCGAACAAGAAAGTTAGATTATTTTGATAATTGAATTAAGTATACACAACTGGCTCAAAATACGAGTAGCATGTTAATGAATAAACATGGAGATTACAAAATTCCTTATAATCAAAGGAAATAACACAAGGAAGAAAAGCTTGTAACGTAGGAATAATTGCAATTTCTATGTCAGTTGCACATTCCGCCCCTCACATAATATTCCTGAGAGAAGAAAATTCGTGGTGATATGAGACATGGGTATTAACAAGGATGCTCTAAGTAGAGATTGTGAGCATTTTAAGACAAAAAGTTTGTCTGGACTTTGTACTTGCAAGATATTTCTTTAAAGAAAACAAATGATTATGTGAAAATGCACTTTTATCTTTCTCAAAACAAGAGATGAGTGAAATAAAAAAACAACAACAATTCGTATTCCATATTTCCCCTAATGAGCTTCATCACGCATTAGGTGGTGGTAGCATAGACTGCGAGACTCTACGGTGGTAGTAAGTAACGAGAATCGCCTTGCCGTGATAAAGTTGAAATGGGATTGGTTAGTGGTACCTAGCAACCTCTTCACTCTAAACTGCAGGAGGCGACGACTCTTTAGTGGTCTAGTTCTCTAGTATGCTCTGGTCCCACGAGAAGAAGCAATTATTCCTTGGTTGTGCACTTTCGCCAACTTCTGTTTATATTTATAGAATACATATCTGTGTTTGCAATTTGTACCCTCATTTGCTTTAGTTTGCACGGTGAGGGGGATTGAGACAATACAATAATTTACTATAATGCGATTGAACCATGGGGGAAGAGGGCGATCAGTGTTGATGTTTTAATCAGTAATTCTTCATACTTGTTTCTTTCTACTGAATACAAAGGTTTCAGTTTTAACAATATCACGACAATGTGAGATACTTTTTCATTTGCTTTTTGTTTACTTAATGGATGAAGAATATTGAATTTGTTAAAAATTTATTAAAAATGAAAAAGCGCGTTGTGACATTTAATAAGGTAAATAATTATGCCATAATACATGTAGAATATAAATATTTCACATTATCCTTACTGATTTTTATTGTTATCACTAGCTTTTATGATGTTTGAGAATCTTTTCTCTGTTGCTGAGTTTACACCTTTATAAATTAGAAGCTCCCAAATTAATAATTTCATAGACAGAAAATATAGAAAGATATCAATTTTGGTCATTATAATAATAATTTGTCAAAAATAAAATGTAGAATTGATTTTATAATGAATGGAATATCAAGAAACTTTTATAATTCTTAGCATAAAACACAATGTCATATCATAATATAGTACGTTCCCACTTAATGTACCGGTAGTCAAAGCGCTTATTTAATAATAATAATAATAATAATAATAATAATAATGATAATAATAATAATAATAGAATTAATAATAATATCAATAACAATAATAATGATAATAACAATAATAATAATGATGATAATAATAATAATAATGATAACAATAATGATGATAATAATAATAATGATAATAATAATGATGATAATAATAATAATAATTATTATTATTATAATAGAGATGTGACGTAATGAAATGGACTTCTCTCTAGTTTGCTGACAAGATCTGACTCTACTCATTGTTCAACTGGCTGCAATAAGGAAATGCAGGAACTCTGACTCAAATCAAATGTGTGCAAAGAATTATCAATTTCAACAGCAGAAAAGAACCAATCATTACTTTGAATCTGGCTTTCACTACATACAAGGTAGTTCCTTGCGAAACAAATCTTATTCACTTTACTCCAAAGATAATGGGGTTTCTTAATACATAACAATCAAAGACACTATTTCCTATAATATTAAATGGCTTTGATTATAACTTAACTTTACTCCATATACAAATAGAAACTTAACCGAACAGATTGTTAGAATCATCTGTGTGTTACATACACTGTATAATGGAATTATCTTTCTCCGAGATATTTCAACACCTTGATGAATTACATTAAAAAATATGCATTGAGTTCAAACAACTACATGTATGGGAAACAATTTTACAAAGCTATCGCAGCTTTCGTGGCATTTCATAGAAAATATTAATGACTAATGATTTCGGTCCATCCTAAATTAGTGCTGGCTGCCAATCGTCATTAAATCATATGAGCTAGGTATGGGCATTAATTTATGGTACAATAAGCTGAACTCCCGTTGCATGAACGGATTTTCATTTGAGTTTGATAATAGAAATGTAGATCTAAATATTGTAAATTAAGGAAGGGAGAAGAAAGTAGTATGATGAATAGGCGGGAAAATGTAACAATGATGTGTCCTACTTAGCTTTTTCGATCTGATAGAGAAAGATGACTATTCAAACTTAGAACTTATAAACAAACTATTTTACTATTTTAAAAATTTCAAAAGATACACCACCGGAGGAATACTATGATCCAAAATGCTACCTAGCCACAGCCATAAGACTAGAAATGCCAAAATAAGAACGATAATAATAATTCTTAAAAAAAAACAAACTAAAAAAAAACTAATAATAATAATCTTCCGCAACGTTCATTTTTAAGTCCATCGCCTTATCCACTCGGCTACGATGTCATTATAATATAGATCTAGGTGCAAACAATAATTATACTTTCATAAGCAGCATGCCAATAGAGTCGTAAACAAAAATGCTGTAATGGGCGCACAAAATCCATTTGATCTCTAAAAATAAATTGTGGTACTAAACATGTTCGGGACATACACTAATGATCATGGAACGTTTCAACTTAATTCAGTAGTTTAGACAACTTTTCTTACTGTAGGGGGCTGTTTATTTACGACACTACGCGTAATGTATAATAAAGATGAGCACGGATTGGCTTGCTACACAAATCTGTTACATGTTAGATAACTAGTCAAATACCCGCGGCATCGCGGGAAAGAATGTTGCTACATTAATCAGTTGTATTATTATTGTTGATTTAGTGCATCCGGCAAGCCAGACCTATAGTATTTCTGAACAAAAACGATTTTTAATTTGGTTTATGATTATGCTTCCTGTATTGTGTTTAAATTCTACATACTATGTATGCTTCAATGTTGTCTAATACATAACATTATGGTCAATATACACTACACAGAGACTGTCAAGTTATAAGGCCAAGATAGTAGCAAAATAAAGGCCAAAATTTCTTGAAAAAAAAAAAAAAGCTGTAACTTGCCTTAGTATGCATGAATTCTACTCACACCAACTCGTGTTGCTGTTATTGAATGTATTATAGTGCGTTTCATAATTCTTTGACACAGAAAAAGCGCTGCATCTCCTAAACTGCCAATCAATCTCATTCGAATTTCCACGATACACTCAGGGTGATTTAGCTACAATGTAGTTCAATATTTAACAATATACTCGTGTTATTATTATAAAAAGCTAGTGATATCAACCAAACTTTTCATGTGAAATCTGCAATAGTAAAGGTCTCTATTCATATATTTCCCAATCGTGTAAAAAGTCATAATTCAAAGTCATTATCATTTAACTTAAATAAGTTTATTTACATCTGGAATAAAAAATGTGGATTAATGAATCCGACTTTTAAACAGACACTGAAAAAGGTGAGATAAAGATTTATTGAAACTTTCACATCTCTACACTAAATACAATAAGTTATAAGAGTTTTAAGTATAAAATTTAACTATTTTTTTTGCTGACTCCCACCCACACCAAGCCAGGGTATCGGGTTACACTAAAGCCATTAACCGTGTGCCGAACCGTTCACTAGATCTACAGTGTTAAAGTTAATCATTAGACTAAATTAAACAGCTGTGACTAACGATCAACACCGACCTTATCTCCTTACAGTGAGCCCTCTCTAACCCAATCCGAACATCTCCGTTCTCGGCAGTTTGTTCGGATTACAGAATATTCCGGATTAGAGAATACTAAGAAATAATAAGAAAAAATCTGTCCCCAGAAAATCGTTCGGATTACAGAAGGATCCTGATTACAGAAGTCAGGATTAGAGAGGGCTGGTAGTTCGCCAGAGGGGCAAACTTAATTTAATCCTTGTCCACAAAGTCCAGGTAGGCTTACATAGGGGATTAACAATCAATTATAGTATAAAACTAACATAATATATATATATATATATACAAAATTAGTGAAATCCCCTATTTACTCAGACTTTCTGGACACCCTGTATAATTATTATAGGCTTTGTGTCAAAACTGACATTCCATCGTTTGATTTTGATTTGCTGCATCTTTACCTATAAAACGCAATGAAATTGCAAGAGCTAATTGCACGTAAATAAATGCACAATATTGATATCGCACAAAAATAATATGGTGGTTCATAATTGCGCACGTTTATAATGCCGTGTTACACCATGGCCATCTTCAGTAGACTTAGGCTAAGACCATAGTAAACCGAGGTTTGAATGAGAACGTCGATATAAATCGGACGGAAGTCTGGCTAAGTATTTTGGCGGACGGAAGTAGGCTAAGACACAGACGTACTTTTGATTGTCGCATTATGAAAATAGGACTGTTGTTTGCAAATGTACCACAATATAAGAAAACGCTAATCAAATTAATAAATGCCTATAACACAATCTGATGATCGTCAAAACCATACTTATAGGTACTTATAGGTACCTTACAAGTACTACCTGTGAATTTTCAGAGAGTTTTGTTGTGTACTTTGGGAGCCTATCCTGACAACGTGAAACGCTATGTCGTAA
>JASKDV010180898.1:0-12529 GCA_032466395.1 Aegires albopunctatus
ACTATGGACTCATCATGCCTTAGGATCCTTCTGTAACTATGGACTCACGCCTTATGATCCTTCTGTCACTATGGACTCACGCCTTAGGATCCTTCTGTCACTATGGACTCACGCCTTAGGATCCTTCTGTCACTATGGACTCACTCCCTAGGATCCTTCTGTAACTATGGACTCACGCCTTAGGATCCTTCTGTAACTATGGACTCACGCCTTAGGATCCTCCTGTCACTATGGACTCACGCCTTATGATCCTTCTGTAACTATGGACTCACGCCTTAGGACCCTTCTGTCACTATGGACTCACGCCTTAGGATCCTTCTGTCACTATGGTTGCGGCCACAACTGTTTGATTTTTTTTATCTACGAGTTCTTCGATGTAATTGTGAACAAGTTACCTTTGACATATGGGAAATGAAATTGCAATTTATTCAATGGCACTTACAAAATTATTAACGCTCTGAATATCGGGGAAAATCAACAGACCAATGGATAATCAAACAGCAGCTAGGACCAACTACCAACAATCCCGATTAATCGTGAAATCAAGTCAACATCAATAAACGAAAATGTATACAATCCGTGAAACATAAAAGTTGTTTGTTTCACTTATTCAACGGAGGGAGTCGTTAATTGGTTACATTAAATAGAGAGGGGAATTGTGAAAGTACGTCATGTTAATGCATGGTATATGATATTCATCGAAACAATTCAATGCTTGATATTGAGCTCATAGTGGAGTATGATTATTAAGTCAAGGATAACCTTATGAAATTAATAAATACTATCAAAGAGTCATCGGATGATATTCCCGATGAGGATAATTGCTGTTGGTTCGTCCATCATTCGGGTTATTTTGCTATAACTTTATCGTTATAATGTATTTGCATTGTGGTTGAAATAGTGAGACGCCCATTTCGGTAAAGACAAAAAAATAAAATAAAATAAAAAGTAGTACCGTGGATTCTTGCCGATTATTGTGTGAAGACCGTGTGACGTTTTTGACTTTGTTGGCCGCGAGCTGATACCCATTATCGATTGGTGTGTATGACGTCAGTCTGTCATGGCGGCTAAGCTAGGCAAAGGGTGTGCAGGCGTCGGGGTCATGAGGGACTTGACTAATCAGAAATTGGAAGAAAAGCTGGGGGTGATATTTAGATCACGCCGATTCTCACTAAGCTCGAAATCCATTAGCTACAGTCCGTTATATCTAGATGGAATTGCGTGATATTATAGGCTAGAATTAAACATTTGGGTTGGTAATGGAAAGGCCGAGGGTTCAATTCCCTATCGTCTGCGCTGTTAAAGTCCTTTGAAAAGGCTCTTCTTAGCACTTAACTCAATGTACTTTGTGAAGATAAAAACTCTCTTTACTTTGCTTATAAATATCATCAAATTCATCTGGGAGTTGTTGTTTTTTCAAGTTGCTTTAAGTTGCTATGTTTTTTCAAGGTAGCGTTGTTGCTATGATTTTATACTGGAGATGATTTTGATCTCCTTGTATTGATGCTGTCAGTTCATTATTATATCGATATCAAAGATCGAAAAAGGGAAGACGCGCAAGTAACCGACAACACGATTTCCTACTTAAATCTAATTTGATATAATCTTTTCGCCAGTAAATCAATTAAGGTGAGGTGTGATGGGATTAGTATGCTGTTGATAGTATATGAATCGGGGAGAATGAAGGGAAGGGGGGGGGGGGGGAGGGGGCCTTAAAATATCAATATTGAGGTCGTAATAATGAATCGTTTCCGTTACGTTGTGACATAATCATTGATGAAAGGATATACCAAAAATTGGCAAATAATGAAAGATGGATAATATTGATCCATTCAACATTGTGGATTGATAGATTGTAGCGTGAAAGGCCATGGTTAATCAACTATAGACAAATAGGTAACAGATTAGGGATTAAAGGATTGAGGAATCATAGACTGATAGAAAAATGATGATAGTTTGTTATATAGAGAAATAAAATCTAGCACCGACTGCAAGAAGACTTAAACACACTACAAAAATGGGAACGTAAATGGAAGATGGAATTCCATCCTGTTAAGTGCCAAGTACTAAGAATTTGTAGGAAAAAAAAAGGAAAAAAAATATTATGACCACAAAATACACAAAATACACATGAAGGAAACTAAAAGTGCAAAATACTTATGAGTTACAGTAAAAAATGAATTATGATGGAAAGACCAAAATTAATCAGTCTGCCAAAAAAGCAAATAATACTCTAGCATTGTTAAGAAAAAATACACCCGCAAAATGCCCAAAAAGATTAAAGAGCAATGTTTCAAAACCTTAGTCAAATCAATTTTAGAATATGGATGCTGTGTCTGGGACTCCCATCTTAAATCCCAAATAGATAGCTTGGAGAAAGTACAAAATAATGCAGCAGGATTTGTAACTAATAACTGATTATATAAACATGGTAGCACAACACCTAGCATGAACCAGTTGGAGTAGACACCTTTAGAGGAACAAAGAGCCAGAAATAAAGTTGTAATATTCTTTAAAGCAATTAACGATCAAGTAGATATCCCCATAAATGAACTAAACAAAAGTAATAGGAGAACTAGGAACTCAGATAGTCAGACATTTAACATCCCTATCTCTCAAAAAGATTACCACAGACATTATTTCTTCCCTAGCACTGCTAAATTGTGGAATAAATTTAATCCTAGTATTAGAAGTAGTGTAAGTGTTGATAATCTTAAACATAAGCTGCATTATGAAATACTTAAATCATCATATAGGCCTAATTAGTCCGCTCTCTTTTCGTTTGTCTTTCTTTTTTTTCTTTTTTTTTCTTTTTTTTTTTCTTTTTTTTTTTTTTTTGGCTTATTGACAGTAATACTCAACCCAGTTGTGTTGTGTCAGTTTGTGTTGTGTCAGTTTGAGTTGTGTCAGTTTGAGTTGTGTCAGTTTGAGTTGTGTCAGTTTGTGTTGTGTCAGTTTGTGTTGTGTTAGTTTATTTGAAGAAGAAGAACTGGGAGTCTGAAGATATACAATTGCGTCGATACACAATTATCTTTTTAAGCAATCGCTAACTTGATTTAATAATCTGCTTCATATGACAAGAAAGAATTTGGTGAATGTATTGAAAATTGTAGCCAGCCTCATATACAATGCATTATGAGTTTATCATAGATGAAGGGTAAGAAAGAAAAGAAATATTATTGAAATTAATATACTGTTCGCGGTAGGGTGATATAAATGATGGAAGTGGTGATAGTGATAATAATAATTACGCTTATTAGTTGATTCTGACGATGGGAGATGACTATGAAAATTAAACTTACTTCCCAGAATAATCCAACTAAAATGGAAATGACTGAGTTTGTCTCTTTTAACAGATGCATTTACAAACCTTAATCAATTCACCGATCAATTGATTTCCTCAAACATCCATAATTAGATTATACTAAGTTGATCAATAATATAAAAACATATTTAAATGCATTATGAATAGAAAAATGGTTTGATCCTATTTTCAAAATCAAACTTTTCTCATATTTTAATGGTGTTATTGACAATGAAAATGAAACCAATTTCAATCCCTTGAACAAAAGTCAAGATAAAACAGGATACAAAAGGCTAAAACGTAAGCAGTCTTGGCAACCTTTGTGCTTTCCATGTATGCTAAATACTATTTAAAAGAATGAAATATATTATTATTATACGCGAAGTAATGAGATAATAATTCGCTACGGATCCCCAGAGAGTAAAGTTTAGAAAAAGCCTCTAGTGGTCTTTAAGAGAACCTGCTTTTGAGTGTATCGATTTAGTCTCCATGAAGGGATGAGAACCACTCGTACCAGTTTTCCAGCTATTAACAATATGGCTAACAGTATATTATCTTTGCCTCTTTGGTAGTCATGGCAACCATTTCTGCTTACTGTTTAATGTACATTGGCGGGATTTAGCATCTTGCGAATGTTTAAATATACGAACAGGGGTATATAAAACAAAGCAATAAACACTTGGAAAAGGAATTAAACAACAAATACGAAAATATCAGACCTACGCTAGTGTCATCCTCATCTTATTCTTTTTTTTCTCATTTTAAGTAGCTGAAAATGTGAGAAGTCTATTTTTTCTCATTTTAAGTAGCTGAAAATGTGTGAAGTCTATTTTTTCTCATTTTAAGTAGCTGAAAATGTGAGAAGTCTATTTTTTCTCATTTTAAGTAGCTGAAAATGTGAGAAGTCTATTTTTTCTAATAAAACGTATTATCTTGCCTCTAAATATTTAGACGTTAATGTCTTTCAATTTCCATAAAGACTAATCTATTAGGAGAGAAAGACAATTTTGATTATAATCAGGGTCACGATATCTTTGTAAAAGGTATACCAAAGAGTAGTATAAACACCCAAACAACGTGAACATTCAATTACTCTACACTAAGGAACGGATAAAAGGTTTTGGTCATCACATGGGACAAGGTCGTCGACGTGATTGGTTCATCTTGACCCCAGAAATAAGCGACTTTGATGTGACGACCAGACTACTTGAGGAGTCTTGGGATTTCTTATGAATGAGTCTGGAATTGTTGGCTTGATCTTTTGAGCGTTTAGGATTTGGGACATCCAAAGATTAAAAGACGCAATAGCTTGTCCATAAACTTTCTATTAAGGGAGTAGGACATCAGCTAAATGGATTATACCAAAGAGAGGCTTTGGTCTCCCGGGAAAAGTCTTGTATCATACTTTGTTCATGGACGGCCTGATATTTAATTATGGTTTGATAATAGTTTGAATTTGTCTCGTGTTCGCATGAAGTACTCACGAGACGAAATGACTAGAAAAGATAGCTAGAGTATGATATAAGGTATAGGAGGAAAGTTATTCGTGAATATGCATAAGGACAAGGAGAATATATATTACGGGGCACCTTCAAAGAGAAATCCGCGTTATTATTGTTGTCAACAATTTTGTTTGATAATTCCAAATCATTGGCGCATTATACAACTAGATTTGGATCAATTCAATTATTTACAAGCACGTAAACAACCATAAGTTGACTTACTGACTTATAACCGTCCGCTCGCATAGTCATCCGACTTTGCAACCTCGGCGTCTCTCTTTATTCTTGTGCAGAAGGCTCTCCATTCCTGTATGTCCATTGTCATCTCTCTCATGATATGTAGGCCTTCAACAGATGATAATTGCATGTTTTCGTTCGACATTCTTCTGAGATCATTGTTCAGCGTATCTGGTAGTGTCGTGATTGGTCGTCGTTTTTGCCTTGGTCCCACGACGGAGAGATAATATAATCCATAAATTCATTTAATGGAATTTCTAGATTGCCTCTAATGATATGACATAAAAAGCCTCCATCGTGCTTCTATGATTTGTAGGGAAATTGGGGTTTCGTTCCATTTATTTCTTTTATATAAGGCTTTATTTGAAACTGTGTGGGTTATCTTATTCCTAAGATTGTTTTCCCAGAACACAACCATAAGTACTATATAACAGTTCATATGGGTTTTAGTGCGTGCAGCGCTAGCTGTGACCTTTTTCGGCTGAGAGTTATAAATTGGTTGCCATGTTTTATTTGATCTCGTTTTTTAGTTGCAATGGTTCGGATTAAGAGAATATTTATTATTCAAATTTTAGAAATCGCTCTAAAATGTGATTACTTTTATCAGGTTTTCTTTTGTATTGCTTTGTTTTGTTTTTTTATTTTCAGCCACGATAGTTTGACTTAATTATTTACAGTTAACAGTTAATCTTTGGAACAATGTAAACCTAGAAATAGCCATTTGGTTCATGGTTCAGTTAGCCCTGAGACATTGATCATAATATTGGAATAATATTTCAATCAAGATTTATTTTCTGCATTGATAATAAGAATGTTATATTACTGGTTGGAGACATAGCAAATCTTTATTTGATAAATAGCCTACTATCGGGTAGACATAACAAAAATTAATTAAAAAAGAGAAAAGTGTGTCCAAATGAGGGAGAGGATAAATCATTCAATAGAAGACAGACACATCGTCAGGGTAGCATGAAATCGGATATCTTGTAAAATGGATAATACTTTGCACAATGTTCCGCTATGCCAGCATGAGTCAAGTTATTATAATCTTCTGGGAACAAAATCAACGTTGACCTACATAAATAAAATGTATATTTCTGTAAGCGGAAAACATTCTTCTGGTGGTAAATTTCTATCACATCAAAGTATGTACAACGATACATGATTTCTCTGTGTCTACAATAAAGGATATTTCACTTTTCGAGATACGACAACGACGTTTGAGATTCAGTTCCCAGATCACTCCAAATTGTCGTTCGCTGCAATTGAAGGTTTAAAGGGAAATAAATCTGTAGTGAGCTTTGTAAAAGATCAACGAAATTAGGAATGTTCAGAGACACGCAGTCAGTGTCAAATATCAGCGAAATAATACGCGAGATAGGCGGTATTTTAACTCCGTACACATGCTAGCAGGTCCATCAGGTCACGTTGGCTAGAGACAAATAGAATACGACAAGGTCTCTTCATACATTCCCATTCTCGTCTGGTAGCTTTATCGATCTGATGGCTAGATAGCCATCGTAAAGGACATGGTGGCATTTACAGGGCTGTCATTCTGACAAACAAATTGGACACGATCGCTTTGCCCTAGCCTCCTACTCTCAGTGACAAAAAGCAAATTATTCGCATTTTATCCACGATGACAGGCACACAAAAAAAAGTCCTCAAGCAGTTTATTGCGGCAATCATCATCGTTTAAATTATTGCACGATAAGATTAGTAATACTAGGGAGAATAGAATCAGTTGAAATCAATAATACGAAAGACTAATTAATGTGTGAGACAAAGTGAATATTTGAAATCTATGACTTCACCACCCCCACTATATTAACACTAGCTTTCCATTAAACTAACATCAGTCATTATATGTATCAATTAAGCCTAGAGATTCTCTTAAGGTGTAGATAAACCATTGAACCATTCTATGATAACCGGTATCAGGATTTGCATTGAATTCTGCTTATCTGGTGTCCTTTCAAGTAAAATAGGACACATATCGTGTGTAATATACAGATGTAGAGACCAGGTTTACCAACTGAATAATTAATGGGTAATTTCCGTTATTAACTTGGTAGCCAGTGCTTAGATTTTCATTATATTGAATTTTAAAACAGCGTTTAACTTTTTGTCAATTGAATTGCAAACTGAAGTCTCGTATCATAACCTAACATTACATTCACCTATATAAGGTCATCTTAGATAAGGGTATATATTGATTAATTAGTCAACTGCAGACTTGTAAAATGTATTTGGTCAATTGAATATCTTTCCCCTTTATTGGTTGAGAGAGATTCAAACGTGTTGTTAATATGTATGAGATGGATTGGATTGAGGAGTATAAATACATGTAATAAAAACAGTAATATTAAATTCAGTCAATGATAGATATCAAAATCGATAAAACATGATAAAACAGTTCCTCGATCACTAACCAACATAAATTAATGTAAAGTGGAAACTTTGCTGTGGCAACATTTTATATATTATGCATAATAAGTAACTTAGTGAATGAGAGTTAACGAGAGCGATCAGTGTTCTTTAAAAGTATGAATAAATACTTCAATGCTAATTTTTTATACCTATGATTGTAAAGATGTTTACGCACATAATAGATTACTTTTTTCATATGCGCTTTTAGCTTCAGTTTATTACTAAAATCCACGGTAAACGTAATGTAGAATAGATGTTTTGTTATCCCTTGTCCCATCCTTCCAAGCTTTATTCTGCTTTAATATTCTTCACCATCGATTCAGTATTCCCCAAGCCGACCGAGTTCTCATTCACACTTCGAAAATCATTGTTTTCAGTATCTCTTGTTTCTCTTCGCCCCTCCAAATGCTAGAGAATGCTCTTACGTGACCCACGCTAAAAAGAAACCCATTTCGGCCTTCTGGTAATTTGGGGGAAGAGGGTGGTGGTGTTTTGGCCTCATATGCCAGACCATAGTGGCAAAATAATTCAGAATGTTTACCGAAAAAAAATGCTCGCATGCTCTGTCCGTCATGCCTTAAACTTCGCTCACTGTTAATTGTGAACGAACCTACGTTTGATTGATTGTGCTAGCAATCATTTTTACAGACAATTTTTGGAGTATTCTGACAACATGGTCTTGGCATAATCAAGATTTTCACAAAAGAAGCTTGATAGCTATGTACGTTTATTTTATTTTATCATTTTGTTGTTGTTGCTGTTTGTCTTGTTGTGTCAAAGGTCTTAATAAGTCAGGGGAATAATTAAAAATTGGATTAAAGAGTTATGTTGCAATAATATCGATATTGGTATAATAATGTGTTTTAAATGATGAAATTGGTCATAGTACTTTACTTTGATGAGCTCTTCTTTGATCAAGAAACTAGGGTTTTTTTTTAGGGTGCTCTTACATGAAAGCTATTCTAGAGCATTTCGATTTGTCAGTCCTTTTAATTGGTAAGTGCCGCGCTCTATTACCAGAAAGATGAATATAATATTATCTAGATCTAGTCAGTGTAAAGATCGCAAAAAATGCAGGGTTTAGTTTTTAGACTTGTGAGTATTTTCCGTCGCCTAAAGCGAGTGTAATCAGATGAGATCTCGAAATAGTTTGAGTTTTCCATCTCAGAAAGTCAATTGCCTTGCCTTTGAGGAATTGTTTCCTTTATAAATCAAAATTTTGGTTTGCCAGTGATTCTGTAATGTGTTCAAGTCATCGTCCCCTCTATTTGAACGCTTAAATATAATTCTTTTTGCTCCGCACCCCATCTCCACTCTATACTGCGTATTATCCAAAAAGGCGACGGTTATTATAAATATATATATATACCCTTTGCAGTCGAATATTTTATCTTTACACCAAATGCACCTAGGCACTTGCTAAAGTTTTAATGCTTCCACTTTTTACTCCAGAGGATACACACATTATCTCATTGCGACATTAGTATACACCATAAAAATGTGTTAGTACTTCAACGTGATATTCAGACCAAAAGGCCAAAGAACACCTCCATTATGTATATTACCATAATGATTGGTTAATGAGTGTTTTTTTGCCAATTTTATACAACACTTTTTGCTAATTCACAATCGCATATTGCGCACGAATGAGGTGGGTGTCTATCATAGGCGCAGTGCGTTTATACAACCTTATAGGAAACAAACAAGACAAAGGAATTGATATGACATGAGTTTCTTTCTTCTTCTTTTTCTTTTTTTTTTTTTTTTTTTTATAAGAAGGATATCTGGGAATGAAGATAATATAAAGCAAAAAAATGTAAGACTTTGAAACCTGCCTTTAATCTTTCATCGGGAACAAATTGGGTTGAGTCCCTTTAATTTACGTAGAACCAACTTACATGCCGTTCAGAATAGAGGAGCTAAAAATGAGAATTATATCACAATGTGGTATTTGATTATCCACACCAAAACTCACTAAAATACTAAAGGAATTTTCACCTAAGAATTGAACTAGGAAAAAGACCCCATCCTCATAGGCGGATACAAGAGATCAAAAAGCATCAATAGAAGTGGATTTGCTTTATTTGTAAAATCGCACAATGTTGTTATATCTCTTATCGTCTGCTTAAACTGTTTTCTAACTATCTAGCCACAATGGTATATATCATGCATTTATATTTATATAGTAAAGTTGCACGTTAATCGTTACAAAGATATTCCATTGGCCGTAGTGGGTTAAATTTTGCTTGATGTTGGAAGTGGAAGTATTAGATATTTCGTGATAATATGAAAATTGATTTTAATATTTGAATAATGTAGGCGCTGGTAAATTAAATCATCAAAAATGTCTCTAATTTAATTGACAGCTACGGTAATATGACCATATTATTGCAATAGAAAAAAAATGTTTGTTTTGTTTGTTGTTGTTGTTTTTTTTTTGTTTTTTTTTTATTTTAATTTATTTTTTATTTGTTTGTTTTATCAGTTACATTAGTCAATATTGAAAATGCAGTCACAAAGTGAAATATCGAGAGCAATCGAATCGTGTGTTTTTATCGTCACCGAGGGACTGTTCAACGTAACGATAAAACAATGGTTTGCATCTCGTTTTGTAAATGTTTGTATATCTGTATGCCTTTGTGTTCGTGTTTGAGTTGTGAGTCTGTTTTTTGTCGTCATTATTTGTAAACATTAATAGCGATGGGGACGTTGATTATATTGCTTATTGTTGATGATGCAATTTTTTTTTCATTGCATTTTCAATCTGTAACTGAGGATGAAAAATCTGTGTTAAAAGCTTCTAATGTGGTCAATCTTGAAAAAGAATTATAGGTGTCGTAAATGGCATCCATTCTAAATTCCCCTAAATTACTGAAATACCTAACTAAATAAATGAATAAACCCTTCAAAGGTGGAATCGACATTGCAGATTTCGATTGACGTCTCTTCTTCCGAATATTCGTTCGTCTCTCACTAATTTTATCTTTCGTTTCGTTTGTTTTCTATTCTTTAAAGCCATACAATTAATTTAACACAATCTTCCATTCATTTCCTCTTTTAGAACATGGGTCACGTGGGTATTCTGCGCATGCCCAGCGTGTATATCTCCATACCTCATGTGGTATACCAACAGGTTCGATATGCCTCCATGATGTTCCAATTACTTCAGCTCGGTCTTTTTGTTGTAGATCATTTGATATTCATAGTCTTTTGTTTAGCATTCATTCATTTTTTTTTTTTGAAGATTATGATAATTGCTTCCCCCTTCCTTGCCCACACTATCTTTATCAAAACATTCTTTATTTACATATCTAAATTTCAAATGGTGTATCCATTTATATTAATACATTTACCAATTTGCTATGGGGCTTGTGTATGGTGTGTACTTCTATCGCTTACTCAATTAATATCCTACTTTTCCCCAGCATTGTCGTTCTATTTATTGCTTCTTAATAAGCACCATTATAGTTAATTAGTGTCATCCATATAATTATTGTTATTTTGAAATGCTTTGCTTACTAACATCAAACTAGACCCACATAGAAATGTTATAATATTAATCATAAAATGACATTACGCGTGTTTATTAGCTTTCATAGATCATTTAAACCAGTTTTATACGGCAGTGGCAAATCAATAGATTTTATAATAAAATTTACAATCTCTCCGGGATTAGCATTTCCTTCTATCGTTATCTTTGTAAAGCTTGAACCATATAAAACATAATTTTAATTATAGACTTTTTTGTGTCGCTGGCTAGGTGGTAGATTTTAGATGAATAGGGATTATAGAGTTTTATCATATAGTTATCAAAAACCTTGCCTCTATCAATGCATGATCATCTCACCACGTATCTGTTGCTATTTTTTAATGACCTCCATACAATACAATGCATTTTTATTATTCATAGTTAGGTGTCATTTTGACTATACATCACCCCACATTATATTTCAGTATAATATCGTTAGCATCTCCATCATTATCGTCATCATTGAATCGTCATCATCAGATTCACCACCTTCAAATGATAAATATCACATGCATCGCTCTTTATCAACTTACAATAATCCTTCTCAAAATCTTCACCACCACCACCACCACCACCACCACCATGAACCTCATCGCCCTCATCAGTATCATCACTCACCTAGTTACGATTTGTTTCATAATATTATATTATCCATTATCAACTTTATTATATATAACATCTTGAAATAAGCATGTGTAATTGCATAAATAATCAAACATGTTGGATACCTTTATGTGGTCTCGTTGCTGTCTTTCTCTAAAGGTATGATTCCATTTTTATTTTTCTCAAGTATATGTTAATACCAATTTCATAATTTGGACATTACGTATCCTCTTTATCTGGAGACGTTTGACCATTAGAAATGAATTTCCTTTTGAAGGGACCTGATCGTGCGGGAAAATTATGTATTGTTTTATTTACTTATCATTTTCTTCTTTTGTGCTTTTATTTCACCACTGTAACTCTCTTGTAGAGAGGTTAGGCTGCTGTGGTTATAGGTTTAGAAAACAACACCGAAGTTATTTTGATAAAGGTGTTAAAGATTACACAACTTTACAGTAAGAAAAATAGGATAGAACAATGTCCATACTTCCATAATTAATTGCTAGGAGTTAAATTGCCGTCTGTGGCGCCAGCAATATTTTTCATTTTTTTTTCATTGGGCTCAAGGGTGCACGATAGTTCACTCCCTTTATCAAATACATTTAACCAACGAAACATTTCAAAATTAAATAAATCAATCAATTAACTAATTAAATCTAAACAAAAATTGGAGGTTTTGAAATAGAGAATAACCACGAAAGGAAAAAAAAAACAACATTGAATAACAACATAGTGATAGTATCCGAAGAATCGAAAAGTATGACTTCAAGTTTGAGGTACATTATCTTTGATACCAAGTCTTTTGTATTTCTGTCCTTCTTCTTTTCCTGTCAACCCCTTCACCATGTCTTTACTCTCTCTCTCTCTCTCTCTCTCTCTCTCTCTCTCTCTCTCTCTCTCTCTCTCTCTCTCTCTCTCTCTATC
>JASKDV010180909.1:0-12526 GCA_032466395.1 Aegires albopunctatus
AGAGAGAGAGAGAGAGAGAGAGAGAGAGAGAGAGAGAGAGAGAGAGAGAGAGAGATCTTGTGGGTGTTTATTGTATGCGCTGGAACAGGGTTGAATGGAGATCAGCTGTAAGGAGGCGCGGTGGGTAAAAGAGAGAATCACTTCGCTCAAGGTAAAATACAGACACTCACATCTTGCTTTATCTTCTCCTGATGTCTTACCATTCACTTCAGATCCACTGGAAAAAGCGGAGTCCAAGATTTGATTCATGTCTTGAATCAAATTTTTCCATATGGATATCCTCTCTGGACTGAGATCAAATTCTATCTGAAGTGAATAATAAAGAAAGCCTTTCAAGTAAGAAGAAATAAACCATAAAAATGTATGTTTAACTTCAATAGATTGATTGCTCAATGCTCAATGAATTTGACTGAGGGCTTGATATGTGGACAAATTTTGAGTTTGAATCATGGTTGAAACACTTTTTGCATTTTTCTTCGAGAAAATTGGAGGATAATTTTCTTGACCTCATCAAGGTGTTAAAAGAAGGCCCCTAATCTGTGAGTAATGCTTATGGCAAATTGATATTGTGACCGAGATACATATTCTCATCAAGTATTCCACTTAACACTTATACTCTCAATTTACATGTGATAGCTGTAGTTCTATTGGACATTACCTGAAAATAGAATCTTATCTCAAAAAGCTATAAAAAACTTGTTACTTGCTCTTTGAAAAGTAAAGGTTTTTCTTTTCTTCCAACATCAAACAATTATTTCTTTTCTTCCTTTCTTCTCAATTTGTTGCCGGTGAGAATACATTTAAAAGATACGAAAAGTCTGAATGCTAAAAATAAGGAACACTTTTTCAGCCTTTCTGATTTAGTGGTTCATTCCTACTTTGAAAAATCATATGGAAAATATAAGAAAAGTTTAAAAAGTGATAACAAACTTTATGACTAAAAAACCAATTTATATACCTGTGAAGTAATACAATATAAGGTATTTAAAGCATTGTTTTTTTTTCCTTCTAAAATTTCCTATCTTGTCTTGCTGTTTAGATTTGTTCAATCTCCATTTGACTAAGTGGCAGCCATGGCTAAATGATTAAATACAAGTATAAAGCACATTGTATAGTTTACGACAATAGATTATATTTAGTACATGTAGGCCTGTTACAAATTTATATTTAATGAACCATTGCATTTTATACAACATTGATGACAATTATCAAAGCTATAACTTTGATTGTGTTCAAAAGGATTTTAGGTTTAAATGCTCTCAGGATGGAGTCATTCAAAGTATCTCTTAACTAGTGGGGTTTTTTTTGCGTTTTTTTTTTTTCAAAGTGTGAAATGAGTAAATGAGTAATAAGCTTGCAGTGTTGCAGTGGAACTCAACTTCTGATCTAGTATACAATTTGATATTTTCTTAATACATGTACTTTCTTATAAAACGTACATGACGACATAATTTAGTGAATTTTATCCACCAAAAGTTATTGTAAAGGAATGAATTTAACTTACCTTAGATATGGCCATTAATATAATGTGTCTTGCAATGTGGCTGACCGTCTGGGATCCTAGCAAATTCTGTGCACAAAATAAAGCATACCGTATCAAATATTCATGAGTAATAAGCTAATGCCATGAAATACCTATTATATGTATACTTATAGCTTCAATTTATTTTAACTTAATAGGAATAGCAGAATTACAATAATAGAAATTACATCAGAACTCATATAAGATTGTTTAAAGATTTCCTTGAACAGGACATATTTAACACAATAGTTGTCAATGGAGTGAGTAAAGTATATATCCCATACTCATTGCTAATAGCTATCAATCATGAAATTAGAGCCTCAATTAGAAAAGTAGAGTCTCAATTTTTTGTGGCATGTGGCATAATGGAATGAATATTTACTTTGACTGAATCAAAATGGATCTAATTCTCATTTGTGACTGGCTCAAAGGGACAGCCAAGAAACAAATCTGAATGGTGTAGTACATAGAAGGTCTTTCCCAAGGGCTCAAGATCAATTAAGAAGAAATTGAGTATCATATCCATTTTTGACTACTCTGTCAAAGCACCACATATAATATGTATCAGCATATGAAATTTCCATCAACTTTCACATCAATTCATACTTCAAAAGTACCCATTTTTATTTTTTACCTGGGTTGGGTACGAAAAGAGTATGTTGAGAGATATTTCAAGGACTCAACAAATAATGTTTTAAACTGTCAGTTTAGTATTAATGAACCCTTTCTCTAAGATAAAACCATCAACATTTTAATCTGAACAATTCAGCTGTTTTGGCAAAGATCAAAATAAAACTGAGCATAAGCTTAGTATCATCAACTATGTCTTTCACAATAATCCTTTAAAATACCATAATTCTCAAGGATTATCATGAAAATACAAAGCATTATATTATATAACCTTATCTTGATAAAAACTATTGTGTTTACACACAGTGATGTGCTAGTCAAAATTAATAGGGTTTCATTCTATGATGAAAACCAAATTATTTCAATGTCCCTGAGGCCTGAAGAAGTGTGAATTTTAATTATTATTTTTTTTTTAACCATTTAAATCTTTACACATACAATCATACCACAACAGTTGATAAAAAAGTGTAGTTTTCCTGAAGATTTTTAAGAATGTGTTCCTGATCTCCATTTAATGTTGCAAATTCTTCATCTTTGACAATCTGGTGGAGCCAGTATTCAACCTGTTGCAGTAAGAGTCAAGAAATAGGAAGTAGTTGTGGTTTGTATCTGAGCAATTTAGAGAACTGCAGGTTGTAGAAACCCATTTCTTTTTAATTGCAGTTATGGATGCGGTACCACTCTATCTGTAACCCTAAGGATGTGCAAACAATAACAATTAGATAGGTAAACGAGACAGCTAGTATGACGGATAAGCCATGACACCAGACAATTCACTTGTAATGTCACTGGGTGATGCCTTAGACTATAAGGGCAGCTTATTTTTAAAAGTTTTGACGACCAGAGGGAATCATCTTTTAGTGTATCAAATTATGTCTGATTAAAGTAATAAACACATAAAATTCGTAAAATATTTCAAGCAGAACTTAATTTGTTGCTTTATTTTGAATGCAAAAATATTTTGACAAATTATCTTCAAACATCCTTGCATTATGACAGATTGAAAAATGTCAATGCTAATAAATCAAATGGTCCTGATAATTTTGGTGGCAGGGTGTTGAAATTATGTTCTTCCCAATTGCGTTAAATTTTTACAACAATTTTCAATATGTCTTTGGTTGAACACAGAATACCAAAATTGTGGAAGACAGTAGAAATAATACCTGTCCCTAAGAAAGCTAATCAATCTTGCTTAAACAATATTAGACCTGTAGCATTCACCCCAATTAAATGTTTTGAAAGAATTATTTTGAATAAAATTGTGTCAGAAGTTCACACCTGTTTTGATCCCATACAGTTCGCATATAAACTTCTCATCAGCCTTCAAGAATCAGTCCTTCTGTATGGATCAAGCACATGGACCCTAACTAAGAAATTAGACGGAACATACACGAAGATGCTTTGGGCAGTCAACAACATATCATGGTACGATCACATCAGTGACAAAGAACCTTACGGCCTCACACCAAAATTGACCACCACAATCACCGTAAATAGGGTATAATTTAGTGGTCATTGCTTGAGGAGCAAAGGAGAATTAATCAGAAACATTTTTATGTGGGAGCCAAAACATGGAATAAGATCAATAGGAAGACCGCATCAAACCTTCATAGACCAGCCAGAGAATGACACTGGTCTCAATAGAGAGCTGCTACCCACAGCAATGGAGGATTGACACAACTGGAGGAAAGAGGTCACTCACATCCGACTGAGGTCAATGGAGTAATAAGTATTAACAGTGTTTTATTCACAATAATATAATTATTATTTTAAAATCTCATAAGTCATAGCTTGAATAATTGAAGAGTGCATTTTCAAAATTGTGACCTGTTTCTTCAAATCACAACACATGTCGCGGAATGGGGTTTTAAGATATTTATATCACAAGAAAGCTCAGGCCAGTACTTTAATTTGATACCAAATTTATGAAGATTGGACTTTCCATTACAAAGATATGGCAACTTTAAAGGAGACAATACAAAAAGTCAGTTTTTAGAAAATGGCGATCAAAGTTTGAGAATCCTTTTCACCGGTTTGGAGGACGGATGGATAACTAACCATTAAAATACTGTTACTTTTATTTCGCCATTTTGCAGCAAATTTTGCATACACCTGCTATGAGATAATATCTAATATCTAACACTTGATAAGAAAAGCCAAAGTATAACTTTAATAGATGCCAAGTTATTTTGCACTTTATTAGGCTTGACAAATTGATTTGCATCGTTTTCGACCAAGCCGATTTTCTAGGATTAAGTTTCCTTTTGGCTCCTCCCTCTGTCTTCACACAAAAGCGCATCCCAATATTACATACATACGTTTATTTTAAGAGCTATCCAACCATATATCATTCAATAGTGTGGCCTTGCCCCTATTCAAAGATGCCGTCCACATGTAAAGACTGAAGCAATTCAAATTTATCAATTTGATCAACTCTCCACTAATCTGTGTCATTCCTATGACCAGATGTGTCAATGTAGGGTCCACGTGGCTTGTTGATAAAGAAAGGGAAGGATCTTAGCTTTCTATTGATACTTCAGAGGTCCACCTCGGGATTGAATTTAAATATCCCTAAATTGACCCCAAAGTTGTCGAAAATTTAGTTTTCCATAATTAATTTGGATGAACCATTGGTTCAGATATGTGCATTTTTTATCATTAATCATATCAATTTCACTTATAACATATTTATTTCATGAAAGATAAAGAGTAGATTTGGAAACAACCATAATCATAGATTTGATGAAAATTAATTTTTTATCTTTAAACAGCTCTAGCAAAAAACGGCCTGTGAGACATATGTTCCGCTTCGAAGAAACAGGTCACAATTAGCAAATTCAATGTACCCAAGTAATGAAATCTCTTAAATCGTTTGCGCTAAAATGTTACCATCCAATAATTTTTGATGTTGCTGTTGAGAGAATTGGCTCTTATGGGGATGATATTTCATAAAATATTTGTGTCTGTTGCAAAGACAATATGTAATACAATCCCATCTCATCTTTAACTTTCAAACAGAAATTAAATGCATTATATAAGATTTCATACCATTATTTTTCCAATTGTATTAGCCCTGGCAGATGATGACAATGTCCAATCAAAAAGTTCTAGGCATTCAGTATACCAAAGTTCCACAGATGTTTTTTCCATTTCCTCCTGAACTCTAGATTCTGGGAAAGAAAGAAAAATTTTAATAAAAAATAAATAAATACAGTGGTATTTGCCTTAGAACCCACCTTTTAAGAATTCATTTCGCCTAAGAACCGGTTACTTTGTCGAAACATAATTTTTTCCTTTATAAGTTACCCCTTTAAGAAAAACTTCGTCTAAGAACCTGGTTTGATGGTGAGGCAGAGCAAAGAAAATTAATTTCAAACACCACTAAGAGATGAGATTATGCTTATAATCCCACGATATCACCCTTTTATGGGACTCAACTAAAGAAAAGGTTGACCGTAGTACAGCCACCTAGCCATGAATAGATAAATCATTCAAGACAACGCCTCGCAGACAAAAAGGATGGTGGCTAGCTACCAACCCCCTCAACTCTGCCTTGCTATGGATCAGGCAAGGCAGGCAAGTGAGATAAAAAAAAGAGTGACCGATAGTGCTAGGACAATCCTTCTTCTATTGTTTTAGGCTCGCACAAGGGAGCATTTGCAATGTGTGAGATGATTGTTTAGGCACATTGAATAAGTGACGGGCAGGTGAGTTGTATTTCGTCGCTTGCCTATGACGGTCAAAATTAAGCACAGCGACTCATTCACAGAATCAAGGACTGACAGACTACCCGACAGAGGAGGAAACTCCCTTTCATTGTTCCGAAACAGAAAATTGAATTTTTACACCTATTGTATTTCAGGAAGACGGTTGATAAGTAACTTTGATGTGAACTCCCCTCCCATCACACGCCCACCTCTCTGCTCCTTCCCACCCTATTCTCCTGGTCTAAGTGTAATTTGCTTTTAACTTAATGTGATTGGCCAAATGAATGGCTAACCACTCTCATTACAGAGCAGTACAATGATAATGATTAGAAGCTGTTTTACTTTCTATAGCTTACTATAAGTCTAAAGTCAAAGTTTCTGTTGCCAATTTTGTGGTATGGGAGGGAGAGTACCTTTTGGTTGGTGGAGTAGTGCACCAGCCATTTTTTTTATCATCATGATTGTAATAAATGCATATAGTTTTTTAAATATCAGAAAAATAAAATAAAATAAAATAATCAAACAATAAAACAAACATAACAGAGATCAAAACCTTGCCAAAGAAGACTGGGTCATGATATTAATGTAAGGCAAGGGATATAAACATTAAAAATCTTCACTTCTCCTAACAACCCCTTCACCAAAGAACCCACTTTTCTTGCCTCCTAAAGACCAGGTTCTAAGGCGAAGACCACTATATTTGATGAATACATGGATTTATTATTCTTTTACCATGAACAATACTTTCTGCACAAAAGCTAAATTTGGTACATTATAAAGATTAGCTCAATTGCATATTAAATTATTTTAATAGCATTAATGAAAAGATGGTTTTGAGTTCATCTTGTACGTGGAAATGCATTAATTGGAATATCAATAGATTGTTATGTAGAAAAAGAAAATTCCATTTACCACAAAGACACGCCTCCTCAGTATCATAGCTTTTCTCAATAGATACCTTATATGAAAAGAAGATCAACATTTTCATGTTTGATTTTTGTTTAATTGTTGATGGGATTATCATTATGACTTGAACAATCTTATACAGTAGAATATACTTGTAATGAACACGCTTGAAGCGAATTGATGGTAATAGCAGAACCATTATCTGTGCCCCATTTTTCCTCCTCTTTGTTTCAATAGATTTTTTACGCCTGTAACGAACAAGCGATAACGAACTGACTGCTGTAAAGAAACGTGTTTTTTCCCAAAATAATGAACCATCCCATAGTAAAAGTTCCACAAGCCCGCCCCCCTTATGGAACAAGGAACAAGCAGGCTAGGCTACTAAGTCAGCATCACCTCGCTGGCGTGAGTGAATAACAATTACTATCGACAGCCATGAAGATCTAAAAACAGATTATCGATCATGGAAGAGGAGGTGACTGAATGAAGTAACAAATTACTATTTTCCTTGCCCGGGGTTGTTCTTTATATCAATGTTTTACTGCATTTCATGAAGAATAGAAATAAAGGGGTTTATAATAAGAGCAACAACTGCCACAAAATAAGAATCAACAATGATGATGATGACACTAAGACTAAAATATACATAACAACTAACAGTATTATCATCATGATCATCGTGTTATAAACAAGCACTCTTTTACAACAAATGGATAACAATGAAATTCTTTTAAAAATTCAAGTAATTATCACATATTGTTGGATCTTCATTTAATCAAGGATCTTACCGCATTCAGATATACAAATGATTTTAGTATCAATGGATGCCAGGTAAACATTTCAGGATTAGCAGTGAGAATCTGAAATAGGCATTCTCTCAAATCCTCTTTTGACAAAGGTCTGCATAAAGAAGTTGATTGTGAATGGAATTTTCATGTATTGTAATCAATAATAATTATTATCATGAAGAAAATATCTAATATCAATTGTGTATTATGGAATTGAATCTCTCTTATTCAGTTGATGTAAACGCCCATGTCTCTAACAATATAAATTGGATTTTAAACGGGGATTTACAAAGCACAGCTGCAAATTTTGACTCTCAGCCCTAGTTTAGTTTTCCAGCTTGACCAAAATACATCACCTGTCAAGTAAGTGTTCCAAGGGATTCACCTAGTGAGTATCAGATTTCCTTCATACAGCATCTCGCTACCAGAAAGCTGGTATTATGTCACATTTATGCTCCACGAATCCAAAATGCAGATTCTTGTTATCATCATTCTCTCACCATCATCGGATTTTCACAATTTTCAAGTTTCATCCTACATGATTTTTAGTACCATATCATTCTTATTCTTGCACTGATTTATTAAAAATGTGCGCATTTTCAAATTCAAATTTAATAGTGACTGATCTGCTTCACTATCCTTTTACATAGCCTACCTGAATGCATTTAAAAATGAAAGATGTAGTAATAACACTACAGCTAATGTACCCTCTCTTGTTCTTGGTACATCAATGAAGTCATCTTGCCCTGAAATGCATCAATAAAGAATCGTCATTTTGATTGAAAATTAACCTAAATCATTTTTAAGTATTTGATTTTTGAAGATTATTATTAATATGATTTTAGGTTGCACTTCATTGAGATGCTGGTAATTTATTTGTATGATTTTTTAATATTGACATCTCAAAATATTTTGCTACATTTATCTTCATATTAAGATCTAAAAGCATCATTCTTTATCTACCCTTATATGTGTGGTGGTCTTGGAAAAAAGCGGAAATGAAGCAAAACACAATTTTGAAGTTGATTTTGGGGTCAGATGTTGATTTCAAGCTAACTGTACTTTCTGATTCTTTAAAAATTGAATTATCGACCATAAACTTCCTGACATTGAACATTTTCTCTAAATATTTTTATGTCATGATTAAGTGGCACTATTTGACGACAGAATAATTCAATCACCAAGCAAAAATAGAGGAAAAATCGGCCATACGTTTGTCATCTTGCATCGATGTTTTGATATCGCTACGCTCTTACAACCTCGACGCATTTCATACCAATCTTTACAAAATTGAAAGAGCTTTTGAATTACACATTGTACACGAGAATATAGTTCAAACAGATTTATAACACAAGGAAAAAATTGTAACCATCAACTAGATCGAAATCTAGATCTTGGCCTAGATCTACTTCCAATCAATCAAAGAACTTAGATTTTTGGCTTCATGCTACCTGAAGTATGAATGGGTTGAAAATTAAATCATTCAGAAAAAACGAACCTTTTAATAATTTATAATGTTTTCTCTCAGACAGAGATAATTTGCTTGATGTTATTGCAAAACATTTTTTAAAGAAGACAAAAATGTATTCTTTTTCATTTTTATTAGATAGAATTTTGAACCGGTGAGTCAGTTTTAAAATTAACCTGGAACTTTCGATCAGCTGAGCATTAACAGTTGATCTGCTAGAGATGGATTATATATAATACAAATAATGATACTTTTTATGGACAATTTTCAGATTATAAGGATTATCTAGATCAGACATCAAGCGGGGCCACACTAAAATTTAGCCTACGGTTGAAACGTGTACTTTTGTAATGAAGTGATTTATTTCACTACCTGTCGGATTAGGATTTTCGTGGATGATGAGGAAAATATCAGAGTTGGCGAGGGCCACACTAAATGGCTTGGCGGGCCGGATTGTGGCCCACGGGCCGCCTGTTGCACACCCCTGGTATAGAATAGATCTAGAAATGGTCTTGGCTTAGAGGGATATAAAGATAATGTGAATACTGAGATTGTGGATTGACTTATCCAATATATTGATAAAGAGATAAGTAAAATAGTTTAAAAATATGTCCATATTAGGTAATAAAGTTGAATAATATTTTAAGTTTCCCTGTTGTTATAAATAACATAGCATATTTCATAATCCATGTCCCGTCCCCCCACCCCTCATAACAAAAGAAATAAAGTCAAAGCAGAGGGGAGACAATAAGAGGACACATTTCAACACAGGCAATAGTTATCTGTACCAAAATGCCTCTTTTTAATCTTATTTTGACAGATTATACTAAAAAATAATCATTCCCGATCTTTAAAGCCTTTTTTTCTCAGTTATAGCATTCTATGACAAGCCAATTTAATAAATTCATTAAAAATAAATTATAAAAGGTAGTTAAAAAATCTAAGAAACATTTTGTTCGGAAAAAGTTGTAGTTTCAGAAACAATAGACATATCTAGAAAAATGAAATTTGCTTCATTTCCTTCCTTTTCACAGACCACCACACACATATGGTTTTTTTATAATATTCTTTTCCTTTCATATAACAAATGAATATGTGACAATATAATATGTTATCTTTATTTGACAGGGATAATAAAATATGCTATGTTATCTATAATAAAAAGGAAAAGTTAAAATACTATTCAACTTTATTACCTAAAATGGACATATTTTAAAACTATTTCACTTATCCCTTTATCAATATATTGGATAAGTCAAATACCACGCTGATATATCTCTCAGCCTAAGCTTTTTAAGAACATGATATAGGTTTTGAGAACCTTTGTATCAATGCTACTTAAGCTTGTGGTAACACTATATATTAAAAAGTAAAAAAGGGATATTTCATTTGTGAGAGACATGAAACGCACGATAAGCGGAGATATACATCATGGTGTCATTCTCATTTTGGTAACTTGCCTCAGATAATAAAAATAGTGCTCATTAATAATAATTATGGCATAATTACAAATGAAACTGACATTGCAGTTGATTAAATCCAGTTGAAAGATAATCAGGAGTAACTTGCATAGATGAAGACAAGGTCTGCAAATGGAAAACTGAAATTCTAGTGAGGATTCCTGATGCTTGACGTTCTAGCATTGGACATCTAGAATATTTCAATTAAAAAAAAAAAAATGTTATCAAACCTCTGGTATATAACTTTTATAAAATACATTTGATAATTTCACTTCTAGAATTAAGCTTGAGAATTAATAATACAAGATGATAGTTTGTTGCAAGTCTTCATTCAAGTTTAACTAGAACTTATGCTATACGTTGGGTGAAGAAAATTGGGCTAAAAGCATTTTCCAAGAATTCAAGGCTGAAAGTAAATTATTCCAGATTCGATTGAGTCGCTTTATGGCAAATCCAACAGAATTGAGAAACTCTTAGTCAAACACCTAAAGTCTTTATTACCATTTATCATCGTAACTTTTTAACTAAAGTTGATATTTCCTTTATCTCTAATACCCTTACCCTTTTGTCATATAAAAAGGATAAATAGGTGCTTGCTATTCATGTAATTTATCTAACAAATTTGAATTGTTAGCATTGAGCCATTTAAATCAGGATTGATGCTTTAAAGTTCCTGCACTTTAAGTTCTAAAGGTCAACATTTCAAAGCTCACAAGAATCTTCGTTGTGCAGCTGTTATAGGCCAACTAACTCAAAATTGCCATAATTTTTGTTATGAGAGTTGAAATCAGAATTTTGATATTTTATAACAATAAGATCCCCTTAAGATTTTCATAATATCAGTTGGTAGAGAATAGAAATAAAAATTGGCATAACATTCCTACCTGTAAATTGAAGCTGTTTTTAATATAAAGCATGGAAGGCCACAATGAAACAAGAGATTAGTGAAAGGGACACAAGTGCTGGAAATAGTAAATTCCATTTGTGAAAGGAACGAGGAATGATTCTCATGGCAGCTGAATGTCAAATAACTGTCTAAACACAAAAGAAATCTCTCCACACTTTGACGACTGGACAAAATTGTACATGGATTGTGAAAAAATATCTGAAAAGATTTTAAGATACAATAATTGAGATATGATATGTAATGAGACAGATAGATTGTTATGAAATAATGCATTGAGTAAGAGAAAACTCCTGTATTTACAACACATTTATGAAAAATAAAATAAGAATCAAATGAGTTGCACTTCCATCTAAATAAAATCATTTACTCATTCAAATAAAAAAATCAAAGATATTTTCAATAGGTATGTGGTACAACAAAATGATGCCACCACCAGAAATGTATGTGGTACAAGTAGCATGGTAAATGGTGCATGTTTTTGTATATTTTGCCAAGTTCAAACAAAGGATAACAATATGTTTTTAAAAAAATTTCCAAATTTCAAAAGCAAATTATTCGAGATTAAATGTGCCAGATCCTCCTTTGAGATAGTAATTAAATAGAGTAGCATGTTTTGCACGGAATCTATTAAAAGTGCTCTTTAGGAATTTTACAGAGGTTCCCTTAGTAGGTCTTATCTCACTGGAAAACAATGGTGCTCACTCATGGGAATTGTATCACTCTGGTACACTGATAAGATCTGACTTTGCCTCAAGTACTCACTTACATGTCTGAGCATGAGAAGAAAAAAGTCAGGGTACAGAAATTATTGGAAATTGAACCTTTAGTCTGCAAGTCGATAAATGTGTACCACCTAACATTGCAAGGGTTCAAAAATGTCACAAAGCAGCATGAGTGGATCTTTAAGAATATTTTTTTTACACTTAATAGCACTAAAATTTTACAAATAGCATAGATTAACTGATTCTACTGCTTGTAGAGTATTGTTATTGAGGTGAAGAAACGTTTGGATTTGTTCAAATCGCAGACCAGACATGAATTTTCCAAATACAGGAGTGTAGAGACTAAGTCGTCTTGACCAATTGTGCCGTTGTTGCGGTTTGACAACAATGCCTGACAACATCATTAGGGCGAGAAA